>OX451736.1:1310917482-1311149076 GCA_948472305.1 Vicia faba | reverse complement strand
AGATAAAAGACCTCAAAAAGGGAATATTTCTTGTGTTAGCAAAAGACCTCAAAAAGGGAAAACTTCTTTGTGTTTGTTTAAAGTCCTCAAAGAAGGCAATTGTGTAAAGTCCTCGAAGAAGGCATCCCCATTCCCCTTTTACGTTGTGTGTTTACTTCCTTTCACCTTTATTTTTTCTTTTAGGTTTACCTTTACACGTTCTCTTAGGATCGCTTGCTTCATTTTCGATTCAAGGTAGATATTAGGTTGTAATCTATGCATACTAACTTAGATAGATGTTACCCTTTTTGTATCAAAACTTTAGGATCACCATTGCATGATAACATTAGGATTGTTAGTATCCCTTAGACTTTTTTCATTCCCCTTTTGCACAACTAAAACAAAAACTTATTTTCTTAAGAAAACTCAAAATACTTAATAATTGAAGATGCGAATCGTATGCAGTTGAGTCTTGTGGGGGTAGAGTGAATCGGTCCAGACTTAATCTTGTTCTTCTTTCACTCCGGAATTTATTACGATTCAAATGATAAACTTTTTTTCAAATAAATGGATAGTAGTAGTGAGTGTCCCTCCAGTGGGATCCATTTGCTATTATCCCACCAAAAACACCAACCAATTCAAAACTTTTTGCCTATGGGCTGCCTTCGGGCTTTTCTTTGAAAACCTTTTCTCTAAAACGATGTATTATTTCCTCTCCCTGCAAACGACACGTAATTCCCCAAAGGTTGGATGATACTATGTCAACTGCTAGAGTGCGAACGTAATACTATCCGCTTAAAAAATTCAAACCAACCTGCATTTTCTAGGAGAACTACGAGTGCCCTGATCCCCCTACTGCACGAAAGGTGGTATGTAGGCACTAAAGGTTTGCAACCTCGGCGGAAACAACTAATAAAACCTTTTTCTTTGTATATACACTTTGCATACATGCGTTTTTCCCCTTAGCTTGTAAGCTTTAGATATGAGCACACCCTTTGATTAGAATAACAAGAGTGGATCACGTGGAGTCACATGGACGTGAGGAGTTCTAATACCTTCCCCTTGCGTAATCGACTCCTGTACCCGATCTCTCGGTCGCAAGACCGTGATTTCTCCCTTCTGAGGTTTTTCTTCGATGATTTTCCTTTCCCTTCTGTGGGATAAAGAAATACTCGATGGCAACTTCATTGATTTTCTCTCGATGACTTTCTCAGTTGTGTCAATAATGTTGGATTAAAGAGATAATGAGAACTAATTATAATTTAGATAATTATTTGATATTTAGAGTTATTTTGATTTTAGATAATTAGTACTAATTATTTAAAAATATTATTTATAATTAAATAGAGGTGAAAAATGGTGTAGAGACATGGAAGACTTATTGGTAAATCATGAGGAATAAGTGAGGCTATTTTGGGAATAACATAGAAAGGATCCAAGAGATAAACTAGTAAAAACAAGGATGAAAAGATCACTATTGTTGTGAGACGGTCATGGAAAATAGAGAAGAGAAATATTCTGTTTTGGGAGAAGAGGAAGCATGAAAGAGGAAAAAAACTAGGGCTAAGAGAACCACCATTAGAGAAATTTCGAAGAACATCGATTGAGGTAAGAGTGTGGTTTTATATTGCCTAGGATTTCATGATGTATATGGGTGGATAATTTTAATTCTCTATAATTATCATCTATGTTGGTGTTTTAGTATAATTGGTGTGTCAGTGTCGAAGTTATGTTAATGCTTGAAATTGTATGATTTATTTATGTGTAATCATGTTTTTTAGAAAAATAGATTGTTGCTAATGATGCATATGAATAAGTGTTGGAAGTAAAAAATATAAATTATGCATTGTGTGATGTTCAGGATTGTTTGGGGTGTGTGTAAAAAATGATTTTTCTTAGCAAAAAAAGAGTAGAAAAGTGATTCTGCAGGGGGATTAACCGATTACCATTTTTTGAGTAACCGGTTACCACATACAAAACAGTGGCTATGGATTCTGGTTACATGGGGTGTAACCGGTTACCAGTTTTTGGGTAACCAGTTACCACAGTGTTGACAAAAATTTCGAAATTCTTTAAAAATTCATAACTTTCAAATTGTGAGTATGTTTTGAGTACCGTTCGAAGCATTAGAAAGCTAGCGCGATAACATTTTCAACAAAAATAGTTTTGTTGGAATTAGGTGATTTTAATTACTGCGTGGTTGTGTAAAATGGCATATATTTTTGTGTTGTGTTGTTTATTATGTGTATTAACAATACCTTACCATGTGATGTGCTATGCTCATTTAAATATTGAGTTCATATACCGTTTACATGAGGTTAAAGGGATGTAATTTGGATTTTGTTAAGATGGGGATGCTTTTATATTGGATTTTAATGAATTGTTAAACTCGATTATGTTTTGTGATAACATGCTTGGTGAATTGTGATACCATGATGTTGTGTTGTTGTGATGTTGTGTTATTGTTATTGATTATAACATGATGAATTGATAGCATACATGTGATGTCGTGCTATTGTTATTGAATACTACATGATGAATTGATAACATGCTTGGTGAATTGTGATACTTAGATGTTGCATTGTTGGATGCATGCAAATATGTTGTAACTGTTTTGTTATATTTATAGATTGGTATTACTGAATGTTTAACAAGTGGATATTGTGTGTTGGCCCGTAATGGCGAAGTGCACCGACCATGGTGAAGGTCAATGTGCACATGCTTGTTGATTGTATGAGTTGTACAATGCCATGCATACATTTATGTACAAGTGTGTGGTTATCGTGTTCCTATGTGGGGTGTGAGCGATATACCCAGATTCTATTCGAGAATCGTATCATCTTGTGCCCGATGGGGTGTGAGAAATGAGGATAATCGTGTTCCCGGTGGGGTGTGAGCGATGAGGATTGGTCGTATGGCCATGTGGGGTGTGAGCGACGAAGAGTGGGATGATCTTGTTGCCATGTGGGGTATGAGCGATGTACCTGAATTTCGATAGGAATTACTTGGTGGGTTCTTATGAGTCGATGGTACCATATGCCTTGAGTATCATATTGAGTCTCATTGCATTGAATAATAAACTATGTTGTGTTGTTGATTGGTTGATGTGAATCGTTCGATTATTTACTAAAACATCGAATTATATGTGTGAATTATTGATTGAATGGATGATTAATAACTATGTGCTTATATATATTAATGCATTATTTATGTGATTGAGAATCCCACCCTTATGTTGGAATTATGTTTTATACAACATCATACAGATATTCAAGAGTAGCTCAGGATTGAGGTTAGTCGAAGAGATTGCCTCTTATTGCGTAGATTGAGTTGGTGTCTACTTTGATACATAACACTGGGGGAATTTCATTTGTTTTGTTTATGTTGGGAATAAACTTATGTGTAACTCCATTTGTTGGAATTATTTGGTGAATTATGTTATTTTGAATTGTTATGATTGTAACTTATGTTGAAGAGTTAAGACTAATTTTTGTTGATGTTTTCTGCTGCTAATAAAGTCATTGAATTTCAGACATAACAAAATTTTGGTTTATGTTTTAAATGTGTTACGTATCCTATTACATGAGCATGTTTGGTGATTAAAGGTGACATCCTAAATATTTAAATTGTTTTAATTACTCTGAATTTTTATTTACTTACACGGGGAGATTTAGGGTGTTACACTAGATCCCTAAATATTTCCAGAAATTGTGTCTTCTATGAGGAAATATTCCCTTTCTCATCTTATAACTAGATTTACAACAATTCGGACCCTCCTCGTGACACTACCCAATCCACCACTCCTTTCATCTTTGACTTCCATACATCTACAGGCTATACCATTACCCCTAAATTTACTATTCAAAATCTTCCAATTCAATCTACTTCAAATATTCCTATCGATCCTTCTAATGATCATCATGTACATCAGTATGATAGTGAGCATGTCCAGTCCAACCCATCGATAACATATCTAATAGTGAGTCTGTCCAACTCACTGGTGACATCACTGGTAGTGAACCATCCATCTCCACAAACAATACTAAATTATCTACCATTAGAAAATCTACTATGAATAAAACCTCCTCTGCATATCTTAATTACTTTATCTGTAATGCATATCATACTCCTATTCTTTATGACATTTCAAATTATATTTCATATCATAATATTTCACCTGCCTTTTACTCTTTCATTTTTTCCATTACTACTACATGTGATCCTACTACTTTCAAATAAGATAGTATTCATCCTCATTGGATTAAGGCTATAAATTCTAAAACTTAAGCCTTAACAAATAATCAAACTCGGACTTTCACATCCCTCCCATCAGATAAGAAAGTAATAAGCTACAAATAGATCTATAAGACCAAATTCAGTTCTGATGGCACCATTGAAAGATACAAAGAAAGGTTAGTTGCTAAAGGCTTCACAAAAGTTTAAGGTATTGACTTCTTTGACACTTTTTCTCCTAAGGCAAAAGTGACAATTGTAAGATTACTTATTGCCTTAGCTTCTTCATTAAACTTACATCTTCATCAACTTGGTGTTCATAATTCTTTTCTTCATAGAGATTTAGATGAGGAAGTGTACATGTCATAACCTAAAGGCATACACATTCTTATCCAAATCAAGTATGCAAAATTTTAAATCTATTTATGGATTGAAACAATCAAGCAGATAATGGTTTGAAAAATTATTTACTATTATGCTAACTAATGATTTCAAACAATGTTTTGCTAATCATTCCCTTTTTATCCATCAATATCATGATAACTTTATTGTATTGCTCATTTATGTTGATGATCTTATTATTGCAGAAAATAACTTGGACATTGTGATACAGTGGGAAAGAACTGACTGTTTTTTGGAATGCTGGTTTGCGTTTTGCGTTTGTTTTTGCAAAATGTCGCGGTAAGCAAGAGCCGCCACCGTCTTTTAATTTATCCAACAAGGAAAGGAAAAAGCACAGAAAAATTCCTTTTTCGAGATATTTCTCGGGTTCGGGGGGTAGATTATAGAAAGGGAAGGTATTAGAACCCTTTCTATATGTGGTTATCCACGGGCTCTTAGGTACTTGCTCATATTGTTTTCAAAATTGCTTTTCTTTGTGTTTGTGGGTTTGAAAAAGTTTTTGTTTGAAAGGTATAAGTGTGAAAAGTTTGTTTTGTTTTTGAAAGAGCAAGTACTTAAGAACCATCTACCTACTCAAAAAAGGAATCGTTCTATGCTAATGTCCTTTAGACAATGTTATCCCACTATTGATGAGTAGGTAGCAGCGTCGTTGGAGTTTAAGGGTCAATTCGAATGTGGGAGTTACGGTCACTAAAGCAATGTTAGGACGCTTTAGCGGTAACCCTAATGTCTTAGATAATTTGTTTTGAGGCAACAATATCCGAGGCAACCGTTTCGAGGCGACTATGATCTTTGGACAAGAGGGCGACCTCTAAAATGACCTATACTTAATGATCGCGTACGAAGGCAACCAAGTGGGGTGTACCCTAAGAGTGCGCATGAGCGAGTGTGTCGTTTTCAGTTAATTTTGTCTTTGTACATGTCAATGGTTATTCTATGTTGATTTTAGGTTAAATATTCATTCTTGTCATGCATCCCTATTATCAAACATCTAACAGTTTATAAATTGCGGAAAATAAATTGCGGAAATTAAATTACAATGCGTCGGGTATTTACATCGCCAAAAACAACCCTTTGAAATTTAAATGCGGAAAATAAATAAAGCGATAAAAATATTTAATGTCCTATTACGATATTACATTCCGTGAACAAATACAATATTGAATAAAATGGATCGCGTGCGGGAAATTAAATCGGGCGCAAGTTCTAGGGTTTTGACCATTTGTTATTAAAGAAAATTTTTTTTTTGTTGTTTTTTATTTTAAGAAAGAAATAAGAAATTAATTGAATTAGTAAAACCTAATTAAGTCTAATTTAATTTTAATTATTTGCAAAAATATATTAAAGTTATTCTAATTAAAACCTAAATCTATTAATTAGTATTTATTAATAAAAATAAAAGTAAAAATTTGATTTTATAAAAAATGTTTTTTTGTGATTTTGTTTTCTAAAAGAAGAGAATTTTTCAATTGGTTAGAAATTAAATAAAACAATAAAAACAATTAATTAAAACAAAATAAGTAAATAAGAGAGAAAAAAGGTTTGGGCCTGAATTTTGTGGTGCATATAGCAATGCTGAGGCCCATTTAGATCTGGCCTTGTTGACTTTTCTTGATCCAGCGTGCTTGTGTTGACTTGGTCTTTGGTGGTCCATCAATTCTTGGCCATCAGATTTGGCCAATGGCCATCTGGAAAATGATTGAATGATGGTGTATGGTGCGCTGCATGCTTGGATGTGTACACAATTGTCTGAAAAGAAAAAACAAATGGAATTTGGGGGACCTGGGATTCGAACCCAGGTCCTGTGGATGTTGCCAGCGTTGATTTGCCACTAGGCCAATGTATTCCATTTGTTAAGTATATACAAAACAATAAAAATAAAGGAAAACGAATTAATATGCCATAAAATATAAAATAAAGCGCGCGTGTTTGAATTAGGCCAATCAGAGGGAGACACGTTATCGTCCCTGACCTTCAAACCCGATAACTTTACCTGCGGATTTAGATCCGCAGCTAAATGTGTAGGCTCACTCTAAAATCCATCCTAGTCCATGAAAATCAATTCCAAGCACATGGTTGAGTTCGTCTGGGCTTCCTGAATAAACCTATACCCTTCTTGAGTCTTGATTTCCCCTGAAAAAGAAAACCCTAAAACACGAACGAAGAACCCTAACTATGGGGGTTCTTCATCTAGGCCAGAAAAATGCAATTGGCTAATGCAGAATGCTTGTAAATTTGACAGGGATTATGAATATGCCCATAATTTATACAAAAGATGCAAGAATAGAGATTTGCGAATTCAAAAGAATGGCAGTTTTCTGAGATACTTACAGAGCTTTTGAGCGTGTATGGGAGCTTGCTAGGGGTTGGTTCTGCTTCAGTGATTATCAAGGAAACGATTGAGATCGTTCTTGGCTTCTGAATTTGCCTCTAAGTTTGATTTTGGTTTTGCACTTTTCACCACTTTTTCCAAGTTTTGTTTGGTTGATTCTTGCAACCTCTAGCCTTGTTTTCGTGTGCCTTGACTTGTATATGTATCATGGAATGTATTAGGTCAAGAATCATGAATCAAATCTCTCTAAATCAATGCCTTATGATTTGATTTGATTCATCCTTTAAAGCTTGCCAAATTTATCAAATCTCCATCTTTTTGTACATGATATGCTTGATACGAATTTTGATGATGATTATGATGACAATTAAAACCTGAAATAATCAAAAGATATCATGTAATCAAAGCTTTAGATTTTTTATGATTTAATTTGATTAAAAATGAAATAATTCAATAAAAAATCAAATAAAATAATAAAAATAAGATATGGGATCATGGCTGAAGCTAGGACACGTGTGCAATGTGGAAAATTCAAATCAAGTGGAAAAGAATGGGCCCATTTGACAAAATTTGAAGTTTTGGGGATAGTTGACTTTTGGCAATTTTGCAAAAATGCCCAACTTCAACAATGCATAACTTCTTCAATTATGAACTTTTGGAAGTTTTCTTGGACTTTTTAGAAATCTTGAGATGTCCTATAACCAATCCTTTTGGTCTCATATAATTTTGATATTCCATGCTCAAGTTATAAGCTTTGGCAAAAAAGGTGTTTTTGTTGACTTTCAAAAATGACCTATAATGTCCAAATTTATAACTTCTTGTGAGTGAATTTTATGATCTTGGGGTATGAATATGGATTGTAGGAAATTGCATCCTCTTCAAAATGATCTTTGGATGGGTCATTTCTCATAAAGTATGAGAAAGTTATGCTTGGTAAAAGTTGAGTTGACTTTTCCTACAAAACCCTAATTTAGCAACTTTTGAGTCTTGATGAATTTTGAGCAATCCTTGATGAATCATGATCAACCCTTGATCAAATTATGAAATATCCTTAAAAATGAGAATGTTGACAAAAAAAATTGAGGTTTGACTGTTTATAGGTCACAGTTGACTTTTTCCCTAGCACAGTCGATTTTTGGACCCTTTGAGCAATTGACAGAGCAAACTTCCTCTGCAAGGCTTGAAATTTGGCATGGATGACCTTGAGAATATATTAGGACATTAGGGAGAATTTGAGGTCATTTGGACTCAAGTATCTTGATGCAATACAAAACCCTAATTTGGGGTTGACTGCCTTGGGAGATGATTTGTCTGACCCACTCTTGAGCAAACTTGAGCAACTTGGAGATTTTTCTTGTAATGTTTTGAGAAATTTGAGAGGGAAAATTTTGGGGTATAACATCTGCCCCTGTTCAATCTTCTTAAACCTGAGGATGTAGATTGGCTTTCGTGCCTTTCGTGATCCGAAGGTGGAAGATGATTGAACACTAGAGTGCCCAGAAATTTTCACTCGCATGAAGTGGTATCAGCCTGGTGATGTCGGGAATGGGCTTGCATATGCCATTTGGAGACTGTTGATAGGAGATCTGACCTTCGACTAGAATAAGAATCAGGGAGATCTTAGCGTCGATCTGACTGAACCCGAGAAGGTCTTGGATTAACTTTGACTGATAAGAATCAGAAAAATCTTAGAATCGATTTAACTGAACCAGACGAAAGTCTTGGAATATCTTCAAATGGAATAAGAATCAGGGAGATCTTAGCATCGATCTGACTGAACCAGAGAAGGTCTTGGATTAACTTTGACTGGATAAGAATCATAAAAATCTTAGAATCGATTTAACTGAACTGGACGAAAGTCTTGGAATATCTTCAACTGGAATAAGAATCAGGGAGATCTTAGCATCGATCTGATTGAACCAGAGAAGGTCTTGGATTAACTTTGACTAGATAAGAATCAGAAAAATCTTAGAATCGATTTAACTGAACCGGATGAAAGTCTTGGAATATCTTCAACTGGAATAAGAATCAGGGAGATCTTAGCGTCGATCTGACTGAACCAGAGAAGGTCTTGGATTAACTTTGACTGGATAAGAATCAGAAAAATCTTAGTGTCGATCTGATCGAACCAAAGAAGGTCTTGGATTAACTTTGACTGGATAAGAATCAGAAAAATCTTATAATCGATTTAACTGAACCATACGAAAGTCTTGGAATATCTTCAACTGGAGTAAGAATCAGAAAAAATATTAGTGTCGATCTGACTGAACCAGAGAAGGTCTTAGATTAACTTTGACTGGATAAGAATCAGAAAAATCTTAGAATCGATTTAACTGAACCAGACGAAAGTCTTGTGAGAGCATCTTTCTGAGGAATCCGCTGAAACATCCCTCAATAGATGTAGTTTTTGAGGGGACTACTAGGTCATATAAGTAGTCAATGGTGTTTATTGATTCGTCTTTCCCTGAAAAGGTAAAGAGTTAGTCATATGCAATGTCATGATGTATGAAATGCATGATATATATCAAGCAATGGTGCTCTTAAAATAAATGAGATTGTGTGGTATGATGCGTATATGCCTGTATCATGATGTATGGAAATGTAATGTTTCTAGCTGGGGAAAATAAATCCCGGATAGCTGCTGAAGAATAGAGTTGGATTCTTTGTTTCCGCTGGGGATGGCGAACGAAGAGAATAAACCTGCAGAAGAGGATGACTCCGTTGGGGGGAATAAACTGATGAGGAGATTACTCTGTAGGGAAGAGATGTTCTGCTGAAGATTCCACTGATAAATTTCGTCGGGATAAATTATCGTCGCTGGTGATATTGAATCCTATTGGGGATTGAATTCCTGTTTGTGAAAGGAAAGAACTCCGCTGAGGATGATCTTCGGTTGTGACTTCTCTGGGAATAACCTTTTAGACTCTTATGGGGATAATCCTTTGAGTTTTGCTGGGAATGATCCTTTGAACTCGGCTGGGGAGATTTATTTTTGTACTCCGTTGGGGATAAACTTCCAGAGTCTACTGGGGATGATTCTCCCAACTCCGTTGGGGAAGCTTTTTTCAGACTGCGCTGGGAAAATTTTGACTCCACTGGGGATATCTTCTACCCTGCCGGGGAGCATTCTTATACTCCGTTGGGGAATATTAAGACTGTCGGGGGTATCAAGCCTTTTTAGTGCTGATGGTAGATAAACTCTACTTGGGGAGAATATTACCGATTCATTCACAGTTGCAAGTCTCAGCTGGGAAGAGCTATCATTACTGTCTTACTCTGCGGGGAGTGAAGATATCTTAGCCATATTCTTCAGCTGAATCTACCTTTGTACCTGGCGGATAGAGCAACTGTATAGTTTGGTCAATTTTTATTGCCCCTGTTTCTGATATTACCCGTAATCGTCTTTTATTTCGCATGTAAATATTCATGAGCAGCAATTAATGTCAAATGCATATATCAATAAATGAACATTGGACGTTCTTTTGCAAATCAAAACAGATAAAGAAAAACAGTTTGAAATTTCTTTGAAAATGAATTGTATTGATTTTGAAGTTTGGCCTGTAAATAGGCGTTTTTGTAGAAGAGGCTGACGTCCTAGTAAGAGAACGCCGCTGAGCAGATAGAATTTACACAAATTGTGAAAAACAAAATAGCTATGTGAACAATCCCACTGGGTTCCAACTCTGCTATTGCCTTTATATCCTCGAGCATCTCATCACTTTGCTACTTGGTTGAAGGTAGATCAGATTGATTAGCATCATCCGAGCTTGATAGTCGATACCGAAGTCTGGATGCGAGATGATCCAATGAGACATAGTGTTACGTTGATCCCTAATTTTTGCCTGGACCGCCCCTTCGGGTTTTCATTCCACCGGGATACCCTTTTTTGCCCAAGCCGCCTTTTTAGGTTTTCGACTTGCTGGGTGTACAGATTTTTTCATTTTCATCCCTTATTTTTTCCCGAACCCTTTTGATTCACCGGGAAACCCTTATTTTTGCCTAGGCCAGTCAACTTAGCGGGTCTTTGATTATGCATAGTATCTTTTCACTATGTGTGCATTGACGGGGTGAGGAAGGTCGTCACCATCCATGGTGGTAAGAATCATAGCTCCTTCTGAGAAAATGTTCTTAACCATAAATGGCCCTTCATAAGTAGGAGTCCATTTTCCCCTGGGATCACCTTGAGGTAAGATAATGCGCTTGATTACCAGGTCCCCAACTTGATACTCTTGTCGTCTGACTTTCTTGTTAAATGCCTCGATCATCCGTTTTTGATACGTCTGACTATGACAAATAGCAGTAAGTCTCTTTTCATCGATTAAGTTTAGCTGATCAAGCCGGGTCTGAATCCAGTCATCCTCGCTCAAACCTGCATCCTTCATGATACGAAGAGAGGGTATCTGAACTTCAATGGGCAAGACTGCCTCCATGCCATATACCAAGGAATATGGTGTTGCCCCTGTTGACGTCCGTGCTGAAGTACGGTACCCATGAAGAGAAAATGGTAACATCCCGTGCCAGTATTTGTATGTCACAGTCATCTTCTTCACGATCTTCTTGATGTTCTTATTGGCCGCTTCTGCAACCCCATTCATCTTCAGACAGTAAGGATAATAGTTGTGATGTTGTATCTTGAACTGCTTGCAGAGCTCAGTGATCATCTTATTATTGAGATTTGTACCATTGTCCGTAATGATCCTCTCTGGTACACCGTATCGACAGATCAGATCGTGCTGAATGAACCGTGCCACGACGTTCTTGGTTACAGTAGCAAAGGAAGCTGCTTCAACCCACTTTGTAAAGTAATCAATAGCTACCAGGATGAAATGATGTCCGTTAGATGCCGTAGGTCTGATCTCGCCGATCATATCAATGCCCCACATGGGAAAAGGCCAAGGAGCTGTCAAGATGTTCAGAGGAACTTGAGGTATGTGCACCTTATCAGCATAGACTTGGCATTTGTGACATGTCCGAGAATGCTGATAACAGTCGGCTTCCATTGTGGACCAATAATATCCTGCCCGTAGGATTTTCTTTGCCATGGTGTGTCCATTGGAATGAGTTCCGAAAGCACCTTCATGTAATTTTGTCATGATCTTTTCTGCTTCATTCTTATCCATACAACGCAGTAAGGTAGAATCATGGTTACGCTTGTAAAGGATGCCATTGCTGATGAAGAACTTTGCCGCGAACCTCCTCAGAAATTTCTTGTCATTAACAGATGCACCCTTGAGGTATTCCTGAGCCTCGAGATACCTCTTCACCTCATGAAACCAGGGTTTATCTGCTACCTCTTCAATCTCAATGTCACAGCAATGTGCAGGTTCGTCCAATCTTTCAATGATAATCCGGGGAGCCTCGTTGTCCCAATTGACTTTGAACATAGAAGACATCGTAGCTAGCACGTCCGCCAACTGATTCTCCTCTCTAGGGAAGTGTTCAAAGGTTATCTCCTCAAAATGTGGAAGCAAAGTCAACACATACTCCTTGTAAGGAATAAGATTTGGGTGTTTCGTATCCCACTCGCCTTTGACCTGACTGATCACGAGAGCAGAATCTCCGAAAACACTTAGAAACTTAATCATTAGGTCAATTGCTGCTCGAAGACCCATAATGCATGCTTCATACTCCGCCATATTGTTGGTGCAGTTGAAACACAGTCGGGCGGTGAACGGAGTATGAGAGCCTTTAGGAGATATGATCACGGCGCCAATGCCATTACCTAAAGCGTTCGAAGCTCCATCAAAGTACATAGACCATCGGGATCCTTCCTCAGGTCCTTCATCCGGTCCAGGTGTCTCACAGTCAGTTACTAGCATGATATTCTCATCCAGAAATTCAAAATTCATAGACTGGTAATCGTCCACTGCCTGATGTGCCAAATGGTCTGCTAACACACTCCCCTTGATTGCCTTTTGGATCGTGTATTGGATGTCATACTCAGTCAAGATCATCTGCCATCTTGCTATTCTTCCAGACAAGGCAGGCTTTTCGAAGATATACTTGATTGGATCCATCTTCGATATTAATAAAGTAGTGTGAGTCAGCATATACTGTCTCAGTCGGCGAGAAGCCCATGCCAAAGTGCAGCAAGTTTTCTCAAGCAACGAGTATCGGGTCTCACAGTCGGTAAACTTTTTGCTAAGGTAATAAATAGCATGCTCTTTTCGGCCAGACTCGTCATGTTGCCCCAGCACACACCCCATTGAGTTGTCGAGTACTGTCAAGTATAAGATCAGAGGTATCCCTTCAAGTGGAGGCATCCGAATGGGTGGCTCTTGGAGATACTCTTTGATCCTTTCGAAAGCAGTCTGACATTCATCGTTCCAACGTACTACTTGATCTTTCTTCAGTAACTTAAAGATTGGTTCACAAGTAGCGGTCAGGTGTGAGATGAATCGGGCAATGTAGTTTAGTCGTCCCAGAAAGCCTCTGACTTCTTTCTCTGTTTGGGGAGATGGCATCTCTTGTATGGCCTTCACCTTTGCCAGATCCACTCGAATACCTTTATCGCTTACAACGAAGCCCAGCAACTTACCAGATCTCACCCGAAGGTGCACTTGTTCGGGTTTAACCTCAGCTTGTACAACTACAACCTGTCAAACAGCTTCTGAAGGTGGTCAAGATGTTCTTCCTCCATCTGGGATCTTGCAATCATGTCGTCGACGTATACCTCAATCTCGTGATGGATCATGTCATGAAACAAAACAACCATGGCACGCTGATACGTTGCCCCAACGTTCTTCAATCCAAAAGGCATGACCTTGTAGCAAAAGGTACCCCATTAAGTAACAAAGGTTGTCTTCTCCATGTCTTCGGGAGCCATTTTAATCTGATTATAACCGAAGAAACCATCCATAAAGGAGAAGACCTTATGTTGAGCGGTGTTGTCAACCAGAACGTCGATATGAGGCAGAGGGAAATCATCTTTGGGACTTGCCCTGTTCAGATCCCTATAGTCAACACACATTCGAACCTTACCATCCTTCTTCAGAACAGGAACCACGTTGGCTACCCACTGTGGGTAAGAAGTAACTGCTATAAAACCGGCGTCAAACTATTTCATAACTTCAGCCTTGATTTTCTCAGACATCTCTGGGCGTATTCAGCGGACCTTCTGTTTCACTGGAGGACAATCTTCCTTGGTAGGCAGGCGGTGAACCACAATATCGGTATCCAACCCAGGCATATATTCATAAGACCATCCAAAGATTTCAGCGTAGCCACGCAGCATCTGAATCAACCGTTGCTTCACACTAAGCTCCAGATTTGCACCGATCTTGACCTCTTTCTTATCTATCTCTGTACCCATATTCACTGATTCCACCGACTCTTCGTGCGAATGAATAACCCTCTCTTCCTGAAGTAACAGTATTGCAAGTTCACCAGGCACTTCGCAATCATCTTCACCTTCGTCTTCGGCTAAGTTGATCGGACTTTCGAAGTCATAACTGGCAGTAGCAGAGTCGTTACTAGTGAGATCCAGAGTGGATGTAGACCTGTATATGTAAGTGTGTGTAAAATAGCTATTTTGTAATATATAATAAAAGAAAAACAAGGAGCGCAAGATTTGAAATGCAAGAAACGTCCAATGCTTTTATTAATGATATATGTAGATGACACACATAAAGCCCTCACAAATGAAGCCATAGTGCCCCAGGTAAGACACCAGGCCATAAAGTTTAAAACATTGTCTGTTACAAATTCAAAACAAAAGTCTTATTACTGGGTGATAACTGAAACGGGCATAGAATCCTTCGTTGTCCAATTGCTTAATCCACCATCGGCAGTTGGGTATATCCAGCTGTCAATGTCAAACTCTTCATCATCGTCATCCCCGATAGCATTCACCCCTGCATCTTGTTTAGGCTTTTCTGGTGCTCCGAATTCAATCTGCTTAGCATCAATTAAGTCATGTATTTTGTTCTTCAAAGCCCAACAATCATCTGTATCATGTCCCAGGCTATCAGAGTGAAAAGCACAGCGGGCATTAGGGTTGTACTTAGGCGGTGCAGTGTTGGGATTCTGCGGAGCCTCCCTTGGAGTTACTAGATTGGTTTTCAATAACTACGGCAGAATCTGAGACAAAGTCATGTTGAGATGGGTGAATTTCCTTTGAGGTCTCTCGGCCTTTTGTTGATTGTTGCGCTGAGGAGCCCCAACAGGTCTTGAAATAACAACCTCATTAACAGCTTGGCGGCGTTCAGGTCTATTCTGACTTTTCGAACTGTAAACAGCATTGGACTCCTTCTTAAAAGGCTTTTTCTCGGTGCTTGATGAAGTACCCTTCTGTATTTTACCAGACTTAATACCAGCTTCAATACTTTCCCTGGTTATAATCAGCTCCGTAAACCCAAACGAAGAGCTTCAAATCAGATGGTTGAAAAAAGGACCAGACAAGGTCCCCAGAAACATATCCACTAGCTCCCTATCAGCCAAGGGTGGTTGCACTCTTCCAGCGAGATCCCTCCACTTCTGAGCATAATCTTTGAAACCTTCACCCGTTCCCATAGACATACCCTGGAGTTGGGTACGCGTGGGAGCAAGGTCGGTATTGTATTGGTACTGCCTATAGAAAGCAGCAGCCAAATCTTCCCAACTGCAGATACTGGCTCCTTCTAACTGGTAAAACCATTCAAGCTGAGTTCCTGAGAGACTGTCTTGAAATAAGTGGATCCATAGGTTCTTATCAGCGGTGTACGGATGAATCTTCCTTACATACGACCGGAGGTGCAGTTTCAGGCAAGAAATTCCGTCGTATTTAGCAAAGGTTGGTGCTTTGAATTTGTGGGGAATCACCACCCCAGATGATAGACCCAGATCACCAAAGTCCAGACCAGGCACCTTCTGAACTTCCATCGCACTCAACCGGTCTTCCAGTTGCTTGTATCTATCCTCGGCCGGAGGATACTGGTCTTCGTCGAAGTTCGTCTCGTTGTCTGAAACCACAGGGCTAGGAGCCCTCCTTTCTTCCTGACTATCTTTCCCTCCAGATGAGGTGGTCAAATCAACTTCATCTCGTAGCCTGTTTCCAAACCTGTGACCTGTGTTAAACAAGACTGTCATCTTCTTCTTCTTCTTCTTCTTCTTCTTCTTCTCTTTCAGAATAAGGGTCTTCAGATCTTGCTGACCCTTAGCTAGATTCATGAATAACTCTTGGAATTGGGCATTTTGAGCCTGCAGAGCCTTGATAGCTTGTTCAGTCGATGGTTCAGAAGACATGATGCTGAAATAAACAGTGAAGAAGATGAGAAAACCTGTAAGGGTACCTGTTATGAGGTGCATGGAATGGAATGCGTATGATATGATTTCAAAGACATCGAGAGATTCAAATTCGTAAACAAGAAATGAAACACACTTTTATTAGATAAACTTTGAAATTAATTGTTCAACAAATTTCCCTTAAGGCGTTACAAGAAAGGAAATACTGAAAAGTAAATAAAAACTGGAAATAATCAAAGGACGTCAACGCTCCCATGGTCGTTTGCCTTTAGTGCTGACGTAGTCATTGATGATTTGCTCTTTCTCCAGCTGCCTAGTCAACTTCTGGATCTTTCGCTCTTGCTCGTGATACTTTTCTCTATAAGTATTCCGCTCTTCCCTTAGCTGCATCCAAGACCTCTTCAATGCCCCAATATCAGTACGCATGTAAGGGTGGAGGATGGTAGGAAGAACCCCCTCTTCATTAGCAACTTCAACAATGATAGGCAAGATGACTTCATACGGAATTCCCAGCTTTTGGGCACGGATGCGAACCCATCTGAGATATGGCTCCATCGGAAGAGAAGTCTTTGGACCCAGCTCGTGTGGATCAGATCTGTGAACTCTATCCCAAGCCCTTATGAATCTGCGGCGTTGCTCGTCACTATCCCCTTAAAAATCAAAGATGATACTAGGCATTAGCAGCTCATGAGGTCCTTCCCTTCTGGCTCGCCCAAACTGACGTAGGGCCAAGCACGGATTATAAGAAATTCCTCCATGGGTTCCTATCAGTGGAACATTGGGGTACTTCCTACAGCGATCAATAACGGCCACCTCATCCATACCCTTAATAGTCCAAATGATGTCATTATGAGAGAGAGACATAACTCTATAAGCCCAGCCCATGCCTTCTTTGTTCTTCTAAACTGATTTGGGAAGGTGAGAAATAAACCACCTTTCCAACAATGGAGCACAGCACATCAAGGTTCCCCGCTTCCGAGCAGTACGGGCATAGAGCTGATGAAGAATGTCACCCAGGAGAGTGGGTACAGGATTACCAGAGATGAAGATTTTTACCGCATTCACATCAACAAAGGAGTCAGAGTTAGGAAACAATACCAAGCCATATATTAGAAGAGCCAGAATATCTTCGAATGCCTTGAAGTCTAAACTATCCCAGAAATGATTAGCCTTACCAACCAAGAACTTAGTCAAAAAGCCCTTTGCTCCACTTCTAGTCTCCTAATTGGCCATTACCTCATCCTTTGTCAGGTGGAGGGCTGAAGCAATCTCTTCCGGCCTAAGGATCTTCTCCCAACCTATGAACGGGGTATGCTCCAGAATAGGGATACCAAGAAGATTAGAGAACTCTTCTAAGGTGGGTACCAACTGGTAGTCCTGAAAAGTAAACCAATGGTACAGTGGATCATAGAACTGGACTAGGACACTCATCATCTGCTCGTCCAATTTAGAGGTGACCAAACTAAGAAGATGCCCATGTCTTCTGATAAAGGAAGTAGTATCCGACATCTTTGCAACCAACTCTTTAAGCATAGTGGGAACCTGGACAAAGTTGATCTGGATGGTGTTCTTACGCATAGGTGCCATGACCTACAAAACAGAACAAAGATAAATCCCTCCCGTCTTTGAAATAGGTTAGTCCAATGCAAGATGTATGCAATGTCATGATGTCATGATAGAAAGCACACCACAAGTATCCACAAATAGCAAACATGGTAAAGGCACACAAGTCACACAGAGAGCCCTTAGATTTCAGGCTGGCAAGGAGTCTAGGTACTACCCTCTTCCAGTTCAGTTGGTTAAACCTGTCCTAAAAATAGTAACCGGGTTCTAGAGGATCTCAATATCACTGACTACCCTCAATCGATCATAATTCCAGTTTAGCAACCTTTTCTTGCGGTCGGAATCATCGCGAGAGTTTAGCCTCAATGAGTGTAGCATACTGCTAATGTTATATGGCCAAGTTGGTCAATTTAAAGGTTCTAAGGTCAGTTGGTGCTTAATGACCCCTTAGAAGACCCATATTCTCCTCGTTCCAACAGAAGGGATATCGGTACAAACTAAAGTGCCACACCAACGTAGCTACTGCTTCAATCGTATCGGTCTACGTCGTACAGTTCCCTCACAGTTTATTGCTACTTACCTAAAGGGTATCCCCCAGATCCAGGTTAGGATCTATAGTAACTATGATTCAAGCCCACAAATATAAATCATACAAATCAAGCAATTGAAAACATTATGAACTATTCCTAAGGTACACTCCACTTATTAAGATATCCCCAGCAGAGTCGCCAGTTCTGTGATACGGTGGGAAAGAACTGACTATTTTTTGGAATGTTGGTTTGCGTTTTGTGTTTGTTTTCGCAAAATGTCGCGGTAAGCAAGAGTCGCCACCGTCTTTTATTTTATCCAACAAGGAAAGGAAAAAAGCACAGAAAAATTCCTTTTTCGAGATATTTCTTGGGTTCGAGGGGTAGATTATAGAAAGGGAAGGTATTAGCACCCTTTCTATCTGTGGTTATCCACGGGCTCTTAGGTACTTGCTCATATTGTTTTCAAAATTGCTTTTCTTTGTGTTTGTGGGTTTGAAAAAGTTTTTGTTTGAAAGGTGTAAGTGTAAAAAGTTTGTTTTGTTTTGGAAAGAGAAAGTACTTAAGAACCATCTACCTACTCGAAAAAGGAATCGTTCTATGTTAATGTCCTTTAGACAATGCTATCCCACTATTGATGAGTAGGTAGCACCGTCGTTGGAGTTTAAGGGTCAATTCGAATGCGGGAGTTACGGTCACTAAATCAATGTTAGGGCGCTTTAGCGGTAACCCTAATGTCTTAGATCATTTATTTTAAGGCAACAATATCTGAGGCAACCGTTTCGAGGCGACTATGATCTTTGGACAATAGGGCGACCTCTAAAGTGACCTATACTTAATGACCGCGTACGAAGGCAACCAAGTGGGGTGTACCCTAAGAGTGAGCATGTGCGAGTGTGTCGTTTTCAGTTAATTTTGTCTTTGTACATGTCAATGGTTATTCTATGTTGATTTTAGGTTAAACATTCATTCTTGTCATGCATCCCTATTATCAAACATCTAACAGTTTATAAATTGCGGAAAATAAATTGCGGAAATTAAATTACAAGGCATCGGGTATTTACATCGCCAAAAACAACCCTTTGAAATTTAAATGCGGAAAATAAATAAAGCGATAAAAATATTTAATGTCCTATTACGCTATTACATTCCGGGAACAAATACAATATTGAATAAAATGGATCGCGTGCGGGAAATTAAATCAGGCGCAAGTTCTAGGGTTTTGACCCTTTGTTATTAAAGAAAAGATTTTTTTGTTGTTTTTTATTTTAAGAAAGAAATAAGAAATTAATTGAATTAGTAAAACCTAATTAAGTCTAATTTAATTTTAATTATTTGCAAAAATATATTAAAGTTATTCTAATTAAAACTTAAATCTATTCATTAGTATTTATTAATAAAAATAAAAGTAAAAATTTGATTTTATAAAAAATGTTTTTTTGTGATTTTGTTTTATAAAAGAAGAGAATTTTTCAATTGGTTAGAAATTAAATAAAACAATAAAAACAATTAATTAAAACAAAATAAGTAAATAAGAGAGAAAAGAGGTTTGGGCCTGAATTTTGTGGTGCATATAGCAATGCTGAGGCCCATTTAGATATGGCCTTGTTGACTTTTCTTGATCCAGCGTGCATGTGCTGACTTGGTCTTTGGTGGTCCATCAATTCTTGGCTATCAGATTTGGCCAATGGCCATCTGGCAAATGATTGAATGATGGTGTATGGTGCGCTGCATGCTTGGATGTGTACACAATTGCCTGAAAAGAAAAAAACAAATGGAATTTGGGGAACCTGGGATTCGAACCCAGGTCCTGTGGATGTTGCCAGCGCTGATTTGCCACTAGGCCAATGTATTCCATTTGTTAAGTATATACAAAATAATAAAAATAAAGGAAAACAAATTAATATGCCAGAAAATATAAAATAAAGCGCGCGTGTTTGAATTAGGCCAATCAGAGGGAGACACGTTGTCGTCCCTGACCTTCAAACCCTGTAACTTTACCTATGGATTTAGATCTGCAGCTAAATGCGTAGGCTCACTCTAAAATCCATCCCAGTCCATGAAAATCAATTCCAAGAACATGGTTGAGTTCGTTTGGGCTTCCTGAATAAACCTATACCCTTCTTGAGTCTTGATTTCCCCTGAAAAAGAAAACCCTAAAACACGAACGAAGAATCCTAGCTATGGGGGTTCTTCATCTAGGCCAGAAAAATGCAATTGGCTAATGCAGAATGCTTGTAAATTTGACGAGGATTATGAATATGCCCATAATTTATACAAAAGATGCAAGAATAGAGATTTGTGAATTCAAAAGAAGGGAGGTTTTCTGAGATACTTACAGAGATTTTGAGCGTGTGTGGGAGCTTGCTAGGGGTTGGTTCTGCTTCAGTGGTTGTCAAGGAAATGATTGAGATCGTTCTTGGCTTCTGAATTTGCCTCTAAGTGTGATTTTGGTTTTGCACTTTTCACCACTTTTTCCAAGTTTTGTTTGGTTGACTCTTGCATCCTCTAGCCTTGTTTTCGTGTGCCTTGACTTGTATATGTATCATGGAATGTATTAGGTCAAGAATCATGAATCAAATCTCTCTAAATCAAAGCCTTATGATTTGATTTGATTCATCCTTTAAAGCTTGCCAAATTTATCAAATCTCCATATTTTTGTACATGATATGATTGATACGAATTTTGATGATGATTATGATGACAATTAAAACCTGAAACAATCAAAAGATATCATGTAATCAAAGCTTTGGATTTTTTATGATTTAATTTGATTAAAAATGAAATAATTCAATAAAAAATCAAATAAAATAATAAAAATAAGATATGGGCTCATGGCTGAAGCTAGGACACGTGTGCAATGTGGCAAATTCAAATCAAGTTGAAAATTATGGGCCCATTTGACAAAATTTGAAGTTTTGGGGATAGTTGACTTTTAGCAATTTTGCAAAAATGCCCAACTTCAACAATGCATAACTTCTTCAATTTTGAACTTTTGGAAGTGTTCTATGACTTTTTAGATAGCTTGAGATGTCCTCTAACCAACCCTTTAGTTATCATCTCATTTTGATATTCCATGCTCAAGTTATAAGCTTTGGCTAAAAAGGTGTTTTTGTTGACTTTCAAAAATGACCTATAATGTCCAAATTTATAACTTCTTGTGAGTGCATTTTCTGATCTTGGGGTATGAAGATGGATTGTAGGAAATTGCATCCTCTTCAAAATGAGCTTTGGATGTGTCATTTCTCATAAAGTATGATAAAGTTATGCTTGGTCAAAGTTGAGTTGACTTTTCCTGCAAAACCCTAATTTAGCAACTTTTGAGTCTTGATGAATTTTGAGAAATCCTTGATGAATCATGATCAACCCTTGATCAAATGATGAAATATCCTTCAAAATGAGAATGTTGACAAAAAATCTTGAGGTTTGACTGTTTATAGGTCACAGTTAAGTTTTGCCCTAACATAGTCGATTTTTGGACCCTTTGAGCAATTGACTGAGCAAACTTCATCTGCAAGGCTTGAAATTTGACATGGATGACCTTGAGAACATATTAGGACATTAGGGAGCATTTGAGGTCATTCGGACTCAAGGATCTTGATGCAATACAAAACCCTAATTTGGGGTTGACTGCCTTAGGAGATGATTTGTCTGACCCACTCTTGAGCAAACTTGAGCAACTTGGAGATTTTTCTTGCAATATTTTGAGAAATATGAGAGGGCAAATTTTGGGGTACAACAGATATTATTAACAAGGTAAAGAAAATACCGCAACACTATTTCCATATAAGGACCTTAGAACTTTGAAGTACTTTTTGGGTTTGAAAGTAGCAATGAGTAGCTCTAAAATCAACATCTTCCAAAGAAAATACACTCTTGATCTACTCTCAATTGCTGACTTACTTGAATGCAAACCTGCTACAACTTTTATGTCTAAAGACACCAGATTGAAGATCAATGAAGGCACCCCTTTGCAAGATCCTACTGCACACACAACTCATATATTTGCTCAACACAAGATCCAACATTTCACACTCTGTCCAACAACTCAGCCAACATATGAGTCAACCTGCCAACATTCACTATAATGTTGCCATTAGAGTGCTACGATATCTCAAGAATTCTCCAAGTCAAGGACTATTTTTCCAATCCACTCATCTCTGCAACTCAAAGCTTTCTCATATTTAGACTGTACAACATGTTCAGACACTTGTAAATCAATCACGGGCTTCTGCATTTATCTTGGAGATTCTCTAATTTCCTGGAAATCAAAGAAACAACCAAATGTGTCTCTAGCTCCACTGAAGCAGAATACATAGCTATGTCCTCCACTGTCTGTGAACTTCAATGGCTGACAAACATCCTAAAGGAACTTCACATTTCCTTCACGGAACCAACTCTTCTCTACTGCGACAACACTTCTACCCGACACACCACAAGTAATTCTTCCTTCCATAAACACACCAAACACATTGATTTGGAATACCATCTTGTACGGGGAAAACTCCAACTTGACATGCCCTCTTCACAACATCTTGTAGACCTCTTCATAAACTCTCTGGATCTGAAACTTTTTATATCAAATCTCTTTAAACTTAGTGTTCATTCTATTTACCCTCAAACTTATAGGGGATATTAGAAGCTTAACATACTTTCCCCTTTAAGAGATATTCAGTTAGTTTTCTATTACTGTTAGTGATCTGACCTGATCAGAAATGGACCGTCACGGCTGGCTCTGAGCAGAAAGCTTTTTTGAACGAGGTGGGGGGGGGGGGGGTACCTGCAAGGCACTCTGATGCTGAAGTAAGTAGGAGTACGAGCAGATAATAGTAAGTTGAGGTTAGAATGATGAATACCTGACCCTCTGAAAGCAGAGGGTATTTATAGCCCCCAGCGCTGGGCCAAGGTTCCTTCATTGGGCCGGGCAGGTTTGGCCCAATGGAGGAACTGCCAGGTTCTACGTGGGTAGTGGGGACCCGCATGTGGTCCCCTTCCTGGATGTTTTGCGTGAAGTGCGGGCGGACGAAGACGCGGTCTTTCCGGAGTATCGTTGGGGGAACGGTGGACTGAGTCTGCCCTAGTTGGGATGCTCGAGGCAATGTCGAGCTGGACAGCAGGATGTCGAGCTGGACATCAGGACGTGGAGCTGGACCGCGGTATGTCGAGCTGGACATCAGGATGTGAAGCTGGACCGCAGTATGTTGAGCTGGACAGCAGGATGTCGAGCTGGACATCAGGACGTGGAGCTGGACCGCAGTATGTCGGGCACGGCTGTGACCATTTGGTCGGCGTGGTCCTCAGTAAGTCCATTTGGACTGGGCCTTAGCAATGCTTTTGGGCCTGTCGGGCCCAGTCCAGAACAGGAGCCCCCCAAGTCGTGGTTCCATTGCGAGGAGCCATGACTTGAACCCATGTCGTTCCCTCGTCGAGGTCTCGTGCCCGGGACAGAGGTGTGGGCTCTCGAGGGCCTCCTCGTGTCGTGCACGGAGACATCTTCGGCGGTGGATGCGCGGAGGATCCTTACCGGGCGCGTCTGTCGAACATACGAGGTATCTTTCGGGAACTGTGCCGCCACCCTATGGGGATAGGGTCATCATTGCGTTGGGAGCAGCGCGTCGAGGAGATGGAGTCCGTGGTTGCCCGAGGTGACGTTTGGTATTCCACGTCATCACTATAAATAGGAACCTTGGGCCCCATAATACGTTTCTACTCTCTGTGCTCTCTCTGCTGCTGCTCTTCCAGATTTTCTCCAATTGCGACTTTCCGTCACAGATTCTTCTACTCCGTAGCCAAATCTTACTCTTTGATCCAAGTAAGTGATCTATCTTCTTCATTTTTCTGTTTAGAATGCATGATTTCTGGCGTTTGTAGATGTTTTAAGGTCGTGCGCGTGGGATTAGCCCGGTAAACTCATGCTTAGCCTGACACATTCATGCCTAGGACCGGCAAACGCATGTTTGTGGCCGGCGCATTCATAGTTTTAGGTGATAAACTTCAGAGCTGCCCGGGGTCTTCATGATCCAGGGCGCCTGATTCATGATCACGCCCGGTATGTTCATGGTCTTGGCCGTGGGCTTCATGGTGTGGCTCGCCATGTTCATACCTTGGGTCGACATGCTTGGAGAGTGACCGCGCAGTTGGTTTGAGGAAGAACACCGGGTTCAGGATGTCGGGGAGGCAACCATTCATGGAAACGGACTTATGTAGTCGTGCATGGGACGACGTGATTTGTCGAGCGTATGGCTTCGTGCTCAACTGACTGGTTTCCCGTGCTCTGCAGGTAACCATGGCGGACGAGCCGAGCTCCTCCGGACGGCGCGACCGTGAAGAACAGAGTGCCGACGAGTCGGTCACCCTGATTGATACCGTGACCGACCCTTTGCTGGAATGGGTGGGCGTCGAGCCACGGGGGATAGCGTCGGTCTACAGCCGGGACGACCGACATCCATACGCTGTCATCGAAGAGGGTCAAGACTAGCCCGGCTTCCAGAAGAACTTCGTAGTCATGCGCCCGTCATCCCGTGCAAGGATTTGCTCGGTTTATCCGGAATACAGCTTCGCGATGTATGAGATCGCGTTCAAAGACCTAGGGCTGCGGCTGCCCTTCACTGATTTCCAGGCCGGGGTCTTTACGCACCTGGAGCTGGCCCCGTCCCAGCTACATCCAAACTCTTTCGCCTTCATCCGAGCGTTTGAGTTGACGTGTCGCTACCTGAGGATCGGGGCGACCATCCCGCTTTTCTTCCAGATATTTCACCTGCAACGTCAGTCCCGAGGAGGGAAACATAGCTGGGTCTCCCTGAAGCAGTCGAGGAGACTCTTCAAGATGTATATGGACTCCGTGAGGGGGTTTAAAGACAAGTGGTACGTGGTGCGGCCAGTTACCAATTCTGCTTTAAATTCCATTTTCGAGGAGGAGGAGCCGGTGAGCGACGAGGACGGGGAGGCGATGTTGGGCGACGATGGGAACCCTGTGTTGGGCCGTATGGCTATAGTCCCTGTGCACTGGATGTCCCGGCATTACGAGCATGGGACCAGTTATTATCATACTGCTGCTGGGGACATGTGCTCGGAAGACGAGCAGGCGTACGGCGCTCTTTGCCGGTTTATCGATAGCTTTCATCCCGCCCGGTGGGTTACGCGGGAAGGGGGTGATATCTTGGACAAATATGGTTACCCAACGTTCGAGTCCCGTCCGATTGATACCAAGGCGCTGGTGGAGTGCCCGACGTACAGGCAGGCTGCCCGCCTGTTAGGTTGTTTGTTGCTTTAATTTCTTTATTCGTCATTTATTTACGAAGTTTGCTCGATACTGACCTAACCTTTATTTCTTGCAGGTTCGATGGCTAGTCGACATGAGAGGCTCTTGAAATTGTCCTGCGACCAGAGGCGAGGCAGGAGGGTCGTGAAGGCCCTACAGGCGACAAGGATGGGCCCACCACACAGTCCAAATGCTCCTCAGCCGGTGAGGGCTGACTCGCCGTCAAGCTCGGGGCCCGCGTCGGACGGGACCCCAGAAGTTGAAGAGATCGACCCTAGTGCCGTTTTGATACAGAGGAAGAGGACCCGTGTGGAGAGTGGTCCGACTGCTGGCGAGGACGCCGGTGCCGTTAAATCTTTCGCCTTCCCCCCTTGCTTCGAAGAGGCGGGCTTTTTCGAGAGATTCCCTCCGACAGTGGTTGCCCACGAAGCTGCAGCCATAAAAAAGATGAGTAAAGAGGACCGGAAGGCGTATCTGGCCGCCAGCATGGACGGGCTGGTAAAAATGGCCGAGATGGCTTTGGTGCTATCCGAGGAAGGAGGGGATCCTGCCCGCGTTGAAGAACTCGAGCAGGAGAAGGCGGCCCTGACCTCGAGCTCGCGGATGTTGAAGGTCGCTCTGGAACGCTCCGAGGGGATGTTCCGAGAGCAGACTGCGATGCTCGACGCTGAGAGGGAGATGTTGACTCTGGAGAAGGAGAAGTCGGGGAAGTTGGCCGAGGAGGGGGAGCTTCTTCGGGCAGACAGGGATCGTCTGGGGGACGAAGTCGAACGCCTGACCCAGCAGGTCGAGGAATGAATGCTGCCCTGCAACCTGCCGAGGACGAGCCCGAGGACATAGTGGCTTTGAAGAGTCGGGTGGAGCTGGTCGCCCGTATCCGGCTCCTCGAGGCAGACTGCGTCGGTGCCCTGGAGGACGGGTTCAATTCTGCGGTCAGTCAACTCTCCTTGCTAAACCCTGGCCTGGTCACTGAGGGTATCGGCCACACACATCAGATCGTGGATGGCGTGATCGTTCCTCCGCCCGACTCTCCAAACGCCGACAATGATGATTCCGGGGAGATCTGAATAGGATAGCGGGCCTGCGTGCCCTTGAAATTTGTATTCTTTGGGCCTGCGTGCCCGTTTATTGTACGTTATGAACATCGCCGGCCTTCTTGGTCGGTTTATTATTGTTTTGTCGCCTTCGGGCATTTATATCAATGCTGTTTTACATTTTGGATGTTTTGCCCTTGTTTGAAATCATATATTTGCATGAATTTTTAGCCTAAGTCACGGGCCCGAGGAGTGCCCGTAAGTGGCTTTGATTTGGCGAGCGAGTCTGCCCGCCTCCGTTTGTATGCGTTCCCGGCCCTATTTCGATAGGCCAGAGTCACCTAAGTGTTGTGCTCGAGGGGAGAGATTTTCCTTTGACCCTTTTAGATGGCCCGTTATTCTTGATGGAATGTCGGGCATTTCGGAGCGAAGTTGCTCAGTCGGGCGTGGAGCCCGTTAGGGACGATTCGCCATTGGCGTGAACTGCCCATCGCGAGCTGGGTGTTCTGCCTTATGGGTACAACGACGGTGGGGCTCGGTATAGCTGTCCACGTCGGGCACTATCGATCGTCATCGTTTACCGCGCAATGTTGTGCCATTTTGGTCGTATGTCGGGCTTGTACCTTAGCCTTATACGAAATTGGACGTTTTTCCTCGTTGACCGAGCGCGGGTGCTGCTGGTCGAGGGTCCCAGGTGTTGATAGTTTCTAACTGTAGTACTGCTTTAGCTTAGCAGCATTCCAGGGTCGTGGTAGTGGCTCTCCGTCTAACTGCTCGAGGTAGTACGCCCCGGTACCCGTGGTGCCGTGGACGCGGTAGGGTCCTTCCCAGTTCGCGGCCAACTTCCCTTCGCGGGAATCTTTCTGGTTCCTGCGTAATACCAGACTGCCTATTTCGAACTCGCGCTTGATGACCTTGTCGTTGTGGCGCAGAGCCACTCGTTGTTTTAGGGTGGCTTCGCGCAGGGCTGCACCCGATCGGATTTCCTCGACAAGGTCGAGTTCATCCCTTAGTGCTTCGTCATTCATTTCTTCGTCGAGGGGTTCCTCCGTTCTTCGGGATGGTTCCATGATTTCGACCGGGATGACAGCTTCGGTGCCGTAGGTCAGTCGGAATGGTGTTTCACCCGTCGTTGAGTGGGGTGTGGTGCGGTATGCCCACAAGACGCTGTGGAGCTCCTCGACCCATCCTCTTTTGGCTTCGCCGAGTCGACGTTTGAGCCCTCGGAGGATGACTCTGTTCGCGGCTTCGGCTTGCCCGTTGGTCTGAGGGTGCTCGACCGACGTGAAATGTTGTTTGGTCCCCAGTTTGGTGACGAAGTCTCGGAACCCGTGGTCGGTGAACTGGGTACCGTTTTCGGTCACCAGGGCCTGCGGAATTCCGAACCTGGCGAGGACGTTTCTTTTGTAGAAACGGAGGATATTGTGCGAGGTGATTTTTGCGAGTGCCTAGGCCTCGATCCACTTCATGAAGTAATCCACGGCGACGATTAGAAATTTGTTCTGGTAGGTTCCTTGCACAAAGGGCCCGAGGATGTCCATGCCCCACCAGGCGAACGGTCATGGGGACGACAATGTGTTCAGCTCGTGCGGGGGGGCGAGGTGCATATCCCTGTGCTTCTGGCACTTGTCACATTTTTTCACGTGTTCCTTGGCGTCCTGTTGCATCGTCGGCCAGTAATATCCTGCTCGGAGGGCTTTCCTTGCCAAGGATTTACCGCCCATGTGCTGGGCGTTGATCCCTTCGTGTATCTCCCGCAGTACGTCGGGGATGGCGGACTCGTCGATGCATTTCAGGAGGGGAATGGAGAATCCTCTTCGGTACAGTTTCTGCTCGAGAACAACATAGGAACATGCTCGTCGCTTGATTATGGCAGCTTCGGCCTGGTTCGACGGGAGTTCTCCCTTTGTCAGGAAATTATAAACCGGGGTCATCCAAGACGTGGCATCCCCGATGGCGTGGATCTCGACCGTAGTCAAGGGTGGTTCGATACTCGAACGTGCCAGAGATTCCTGGATGACGGATTTATTCCCGCCCTTCTTTCGTGTGCTCGCGAGTTTGGACAATATGTCCGTCCTCGTGTTTTGCTCGCGGGGAACATGAGAAATTTCTGCACGTACGAACTTTGCCATGTGTTTTTTGACTAAGTTCAAGTACTCAATGAGGTTGTCATTTTTGGCCTGGTAGCTTCCCTGTACTTGAGAGGCGACGAGCTGGGAGTCGGTGTAAATTTGAACTTCGCGGGCTCCTAGGTCCTCGGCTAATCTCAGTCCTGCGAGCAGGGCTTCGTATTCTGCCTGGTTATTTGACGTCGGGAAGGAGAGAACCAAGGAGTGCTCGATTACTACACCTTCTTCGTTTTCCAGGAGGATCCCTGCGCCGCTACCGGGCGAGCTGGAGGCTCCGTCGACGAAGATGGTCCACTTGTGTTCCTCCCCCGGGGGAAGGTCGTGAGTGGTCATCTCCGCGACGAAGTCGGCCAAGGCTTGTGATTTCAGGGCCTTCCTGCTCTCGTACCGAATGTCGAATTCGGAGAGTTCCAAGGACCACTTCAGCGTCCTGCCCGCCATATCTGGCCGACCCAGGAGTTGCC
Source organism: Vicia faba (assembly GCA_948472305.1). NCBI lineage: Eukaryota > Viridiplantae > Streptophyta > Magnoliopsida > Fabales > Fabaceae > Vicia > Vicia faba. The sequence continues at coordinate 1,311,119,930 of OX451736.1, read as the reverse complement.
TCACCGGCTGATCGGTTCGCACGATGATGGTGTGGGCTAGAAAGTAGTGTCTGAGCCTCCTCGCAGCGTTGACGAGGGCCAGAGCAACCTTTTCTATCTGTTGATATCTGCTTTCGGGGCCTTGTAAGGTTTTGCTCGTGAAATAGACAGGTTTCTGCCCGTCAGGGGTTTCGCGGACAAGGGCTGCGCTGATGGCTTCGTTCGAAACGGCCAAGTATAAGTACAGTGGTTCTCCGTCGTCTGGTCGAGACAACACGGGCGGTTGAGATAGGCTCTGCTTCAGATGGCGAAGTGCGTGCTCGTATTCCTCGTTCCATTCGAATGCTGCCTCCTTTCGAAGGAGCTTGAAGAAGGGGAGGGCGTGCTGAGCGGACTTCGCAACGAAGCGGGATAGTGACGTCAACATGCCGTTCATGATTTGTATCGACTTCTTCGACGTCGGTGTCGGGAGGTCGGAGAACGCCCGACATTTGTCGGGGTTGGCTTCAATCCCTTGTTCTGTTAGATAGAATCCTAGGAATTTTCCTGCCTTAACCCCGAACGTGCACTTCTCGGGGTTGAACCTCATTTTGCACTGTCTTGCTTGGGCGAAGACTGTCTTGAGATGAGCTGCGTGATCGGTGTCTGCTCGGGATTTGACGATCATGTCGTCCATATATACCTCGAGCATGTCGCCAATCTGTTTGTTGAACACTTTGTTCATCATGCGTTGGTAAGTTGCACCGGCGTTCTTCAGTCCGAAGGGCATTACGTTGTAGTAATAGTTGCCCGAGCTGGTCATGAACGCCGTGCAGCGTTTGTCGCCCAGAGCCATTGGGATTTGATTATATACCGAGTAGGCGTCCATGAACGACAAAGTCTTGTAGCCGGCCGAGTTGTCGACCAGCATGTCTATGTTAGGTAGAGGAAAAGCATCCTTCAGGCAAGCCCGGTTGAGGTCGGTATAGTCAACACACATTCTCCATTTTCCATTATTCTTTTTAACAAGTACAACATTTGACAGCCAGGTGGAGTACCGGGCTTCAGAAATAAAATTTGCCTCTAGGAGGTCTTTTACAGCTTTTTCAGCAACCTCCGTTTTTTCTAGAGACTGCCTACGCCTACGTTGTACTACGGCCTTGGCGGCTGGATCAATGGCGAGGTGATGACAGGCGACCTCAGGGTCGAGTCCGGGCATCTCTGCAGCGCTCCAGGCGAAGAGATCAGCATTCTCGCGCAGACAGGCCTTAATTTGCTTCCTGGCCAAGTCGGGGAGGTCTTTGCCAATCTTCACTCCCTTGGTCGGGTCTGCTCCGAGGGGAACGAGTTCAAAATCACCGTCCGGAATAGGTCGGAGTGGGATTTGCTCGCTGCTGGATGGCTCGTCCTGGTCGAAGCGAGCGTCGAGGGCTATGGAGTCGACCTTTGGTGGAGCCTTCTGGACTTCTTCCTCGGGGGATGCTTTTCTGTCGGGCTCCTGCTTTGTCCTCTTGGTGGGTCTGGTCTCCACGTCGACGATATCCCGTCCCTTTGAAGCAGCGTTGAAGCACCTGCGGGCAGCGGCGAGGTCTCCTTGGATGGTGGCTACCCGTGCCCTTTTGGTATAGAACTTCATTTTCAGATGGACAGTCGAGGGCACCGCTGTCAGCTCCGCCAATGTCGGTCTCCCCAAGATGCAATTGTATAGAGACGGGCAATCAATGACGAGGAAGCGGACCTTAACCTGTCTTGTAGCCGTTCCTTCTCCGAACGTCACCAGGAGCTCGACATAACCCCAAGGTTTGGAAGTCGAGCCGTTGAAGCCTTGAAGATCCGAACCCACATACGGAGAGAGATGTGAGTCGTCCAGTTGCAAGGTCCGGAACAGCTGGCTGTACATCACGTCGACGGAACTCCCTTCGTCGACCAGGATGCGATGCACGTCAAAATTGGCCATTTTTGCCCTTATCAGCAAGGGGATGACCGCGTTCGGGGCTCCGCCGGGGAGTTCTTCCAGGTAGAAGGTGATGGGCTCTGACCTGCCCTTCACCCTCTCGAACGTCACAGTTTGAGGAGGAGCTATGTCGACCAGTTCGTCCAACTTCCTCTTGGCTGAATTGATGGTGAGGTCGTTGAACCCGCCCCCGTTGATGACCATGGCGGAGGGGAAGTATTCCCACCTGCTGTGTGTTGTCAGGGGCTCCTGCAGGAGCTCGGGAACGTCGAAGTCCTCGGGCCTGGTTACCGAGAAGGCGGTCTGGATTGGTACCGACTCGTCTGATGGTCGGGCATCTTCTTCGGGCTCCTTGGCTTCATGGGCCTCACGACGGGGAGCGTCGTTTCGCCTGTACTGTGCGAGCCTCCCTCCCTTGATGAGGGTTTCAATGGCATCCTTGAGGTGGACGCAATCCTCTGTCAGATGACCATGACTCCTATGGTATTGACAATATTTATTTTTGTCTGCCCCTGGCTTGGCGGGAGCAGGTCGGGGACGCTTGACGCCACCGTCTCTGAAATCTGTACTAGCACACTCCGCCAAAATACGCTCGTGAGAAGCCGTGAGCGGAGTGTACTCGGTGAAACGGCCCGAGGGGCCCCGTTGTTCCCGGACCTCCTGGGGTCGATCTTCCTTCCTTTTCTCCCCGGTACGTCGGGGAGGAGGGTCTTGTCGTGAGCTGCTGCTGTTGTTGGGAGCGCGAGCCCTGGAGTCTCGGGCCCTGTTGGCAGCTTCTCTCTCCTCGTAGTCCATGTATGCTCGGGCCTTATCGAGGAGGGCATCAAAAGTTGGAGGCGGTTCAATACCCACAGCTTTTCTGAATTCTGTGCCGGGGAGGAGGCCCCTCTCCAGCAAATATCTTTTCATATGGTCCGCGCAGGGGACCTGTATTGCTTCCCGGTTGAAGCGGTTGATGAATTCCCTCAAGGTCTCATCCTGTCTTTGGATGATGGCCTCGAGGGCCGCCTCGGTCTTCGGGTGGCGCCGAGAAGCTGTGAAGGAACTGATGAACTGGTTCTTCAGGTTCCGCCACGACGTAATTGAGCCCGGGGCGAGTCCTTTATACCAGTCCATGGCCGCCTTCCTGTGAGTCGTGGGGAAAAGACGGCACTTGATGGGCCCCCCGACATTATGATAGTGGAGCATGGCTTCGAACCCGTCAATATGGTCGACCGGGTATGCTACTCCGTCATACTCCTTCAAGTGTGGGGGCTTCTCCATGCCCGGGGGGATGGGTGCGTCCATGATGGCCTGCGACAGGGGACCGCGGGGGTCATCCTCGTCGCTCCTCTCCGGAGAAAGAGAAGGGGTCCTGTAGTTATGTCTGGCACGATGATCGTGCTGAGATTCCCTCGAGCGTGATGCTCGGTGGTTGAAGGTCACGCGCCCGTCTCTGGCGTGCCTCCTGTCGTGCCTTGATGGGTCGCGACTGGGTTCTTCGGCAGGGATGACGGGTTGTCTCTCATGGTAGGGCCGCCTCTTCTTTGGCCGGGGAGAAGGGCTCCTGGAGTTCTCCCTACAGTGTCTTCGCGGGGGAGAAGGGTGTCGAGCTTTCGTGACCCGAGGAGGAGGAGAATGTGGCCTCCGATGCCTCCTCGGGGGTCGTCGATCATCTTCAAGTGCCCTTAATCTTTCTCCTTGGGCGAAGATGAGGTAATTCGTCTGATTAATGGCCGCGAACAGTGCCTGGGTCGTGGCATCTGCCCCGACAGGAACTGGGACTTCATAGAACCGGGCAGCTCTGAGATGAGCGAGAGCTACCGGGTCGTCTTCGAGTGCTGGAGGGGTCGTAGAGGATGATGCAGTAGCCCCGTCCATGTAGGAGGAAGGTCCAGGGGCGGTTGTCACAGGGATGGCACTGTGGCCGGGATCACCGGGATTGTCGAGGTGTCCATTCTTGTCCGCGGGACCGTTATTAGTGTCGGCGACACGGACGGGCTGCTCGTCACGAGCTGGATCAGCCATGACAGGTAGTTGGATTGAGCTTTGGTCCTTAGAATTGTTCGTTAGACGGGGAAGCTGGTCCCCACAGTCGGCGCCACTGATCTGACCTGATCAGAAATGGACCGTCACGGCTGGCTCTGAGCAGAAAGCTTTTTTGAACGAGGTGGGGGGGTACCTGCAAGGCACTCCGATGCTGAAGTAAGTAGGAGTACGAGCAGATAATAGTAAGTTGAGGTTAGAATGATGAATATCTGACCCTCTGGAAGCAGAGGGTATTTATAGCCCCCAGCGCTGGGCCAAGGTTCCTTCATTGGGCCGGGCAGGTTTGGCCCAATGGAGGAACTGCCAGGTTCTACGTGGGTAGTGGGGACCCACATGTGGTCCCCTTCCTGGATGTTCTGCGTGAAGTGCGGGCGGACGAAGACGCGGTCTTTCCGGAGTATCGTTGGGGGAACGGTGGACTGAGTCTGCCCTAGTTGGGATGCTCGAGGCAATGTCGAGCTGGACAGCAGGATATCGAGCTGGACATCAGGACGTGGAGCTGGACCGCGGTATGTCGAGCTGGACATCAGGATGTGAAGCTGGATCGCAGTATGTTGAGCTGGACAGCAGGATGTCGAGCTGGACATCAGGACGTGGAGCTGAACCGCAGTATGTCGGGCACGGCTGTGACCATTTGGTCGGCGTGGTCCTCAGTAAGTTCATTTAGACTGGGCCTTAGCAATGCTTTTGAGCCTGTCGGACCCAGTCCAGAACAGTTAGGTTTAGTATTTCATTGACTTGAGACTGTAGTTTAATGAAGACCCAATTGTTATATATAGATTGAATTCTTCTCTTTGTAATTCAACTCATTCATTTTAATTAATATTTTTGGTCCAATAAACTTTTTCATCACGTTCCATTACATATAATAAAAGACTATTTTCTTTCACTTTAAGAAAACTTTTTTATTCAGAACACTCTTTGAATCTATAAATATTAAAAACAAAAAATCTCACTTTACAATTCAATTTTATAAAGTTAAGTTATGTAAATCGATAAATTCTAAGAATCACCAATGTCTCGTCGGAATGGTCATAATTCCGATAGTTGTGTTACATTTTTGAGGAGTTTATACATTTGAAAATCCTTATCATTGTCGTAGTGTTGTACGAAGAATATGTACAAAAACATTATTATTATATGAAGAGTGGTGTAATGTCAATTTGAGTGATTGCAATAAGTCCTATACATGCATGTGGTGTACTTCATCACTCACTAGGTTTAAATTGTGCACTTGAAGGACAAAAGCATTTAGTGTTAGTTGTCATCAAGCTTTTAGGAACAGACAAGGCCATTTTAGTTTTCCTGTGTTTGATTCCTCTAGTTCCTTTCTTTGTCTCACTGTCTCACAACACAACACATTTCATAATTTCATAAATCAAAATAAATCATAATTTACAATTGGTGCCTATTTTGTATAATTAGTGAAATAACATAGTGACAATGACACTATGCATGAATAACTATAAAAGCTTCTGGTTAAGAATAAACATCTAATTAAGCTGGCTTCATCATTATAATTAGACAAATTGTCTACCATTAACCTTTTAATAATTGAACGATTAGTATGGCAAAACAATAATTGAAAAGATTCCTTTTGAAATAATTGGTGGTTCTTTAATAATTGGCCCAATCACTTAAATTTCATATTATAATTTAAATTATAAAAGGTGCCAAAAAAACAACAAAAAAGGTTATGATTATACATGGATTGGATGCAAAAGTGGGATAAGATATGATGGGCAGTGAGCTAGCTAATTGAATGCTAAAGAAAATTTTCGCTTGTTTAATTGAAAGTTGAAATAATTTTGAGCATCTCTGACGTGATTTTAGTAGGATGAAGGAAATTCTAGAGTCATGCAATATAATATATAAAATTAGTTGTTTGTTTTTTATATGTGGGTTGAATCGATTTTGATATAAAATTCATATTTAAATAATTAATTAAAAAAAATTATTTTGATTTGATTAATTTCATGTGATTTAATTTAAATAAATATTTAAATATTTAAATTATAAATTATAATCTTTATATTAAAATATTATACGATAATAAATTTGAAGCAATATATAAGATGGTAGGGTATATCAAAAAATAAAATTACAAAAGAGAAAAATTGATTATGTCAAAAACAAATAGAATATTAGAAATAAATAGATAAACTAAATTAACAAATAATATAAAAAAATTTAATATCAACTAATATTAATTAACATAATACGTCATACAAATTAAAAATAAATAGTAACATTAAAATATATGTAAGTGGAATTTGAATCGGTTTTAAATGATCTATTTGAAATTTTACCAGATCTAAGATTTTTTTATAAAATGAAACTAAAGCACATTAAAAGTTATTGAATTTTTTGTAATTTTGTTTTTTAAATTGATTTATAACTAGTATGACAAATTATAGATAAATATTGTATGTTTAAATTTTTTTATAGAAGTTTTGTTGATTGAATAATTGAAATACATCGAAATTAATAGAGAAATAATGAGTTCGAGTAATTATTAAATATTAATTAATATAATAAATAATATTTACTGAAAAGAGAAAAGAAAATAATGTGATTAAAAATATGTAAGCGGGATTTTACTCAAAATTTGACGCTTAATTATATATATTCTATTTTAATATATTAAAGATTTTTATTTGAATTAGTTTAAAATTTAATACTATAAAACAATGGTCACTTGTGATAAAAATTAATGAGTATTTAAATTATGGGTTAAATGCATAATTCTCTTCTATAATATATGCGAGTTTCGTTTTATCTTCTTTAATTTTTTTTAAAATATCTCCTCTAATATATATATATATATATATATATATATATATATATATATATATATATATATTTTGAATTATCCCTTAAACGTACCATTTTAACGTTGAATTTAGAGGGTTTATACAAAAAAATTCTACAAAGAATACTTTTTGTACCTAAGAGAACATTTTAAAAAAATAAATTAAAAAAAAGTTATTACCGGAGAAATTATACATTTAACTCTTAAATTTTTTGATATAAAACACAGAAACCCTATTTTCCTCATTAAAAAACATTTAGACTTATTCTTCTTTTCGATAACTAAATGGATGTCATTTTTTGTGTTTGATTTGATCACATGATTAGTAAAGTGTGAAGAAATAGTCATCAGTGATTTCGGTGTTTTAATTTCATTGACTTTCTTTTAACCAATTTTTTAGTCTATGCCATTAATTAACTTCCACACCTACTTGTGTTTAAACTTCACAGCTGGAATTGATCCAAAAAAGAAACTTCACAGCTGGAATGAAATAAAACATCATCAACTAAAGAAAGTAATAATAGACTACTACATTCTAAATATAAGAATTTTTTGAAATTTTTATAAGACATATTTCTTTTTTTTTTTTTAATTTATATTGTTTATACTTATATACTTTAACCAAGTTATACTTTTTTCTACCATCTAGAATAAATATTTTTATGAAAATATAAAGTAATTATTTTTTAAAAGATAAAATTATTAGAAAAATACTAATTGTAAATAAATTTAACATTACAACTAACTTTTTTCTATGTCATAGTTTATTGAATATAGTCCTAAATTTATAGACATTGTTGGATATTGGGCCCTCTTCTTATTTTGTGTGAACAAATATCTATTTGTATCTCACTCGTCTTAAGTGGAGATGATGATTTTATGATGTTAGATAAAATGTGAAATAGAGTGTGGAAAAAAAAGGGAGAAAATTAGACAATTGTGAAAATAAAATTGATGAGAATGTTCATTTTTGTTTTTCTCTTCCAGAAAAATAACATTTAAAAATTCGTTAAATATTTGATTAAATTAATTTTTTGATAGAAAGTTCGTGAGACATAATATTATACTTTAATCGTTTGGATTGTGAAAATAAGATCTAAGTATGAAGCTATTGCGTTGAATTGCACCAAGTTATTTTAGAGATTTTTGTTTTCTCATTCTCAAAATTTAAGCTTTTATGTTTTGTAATTTTACCTAGTTGTTGGAACTATTTTAAGATTCTGTTATATCTTTATTTAATTATAGTAGAATTATTTCTTTGTTTTAGATAATATGTGATTTTACTCTTGTTTTAAGGGGTTTTCCACATTTAAAATTTGATGTTACTTATTTCCTTTCAATTGTTATATTTGTTGTCATATATTTATTGTTGTTCCTAAAACAATCTTGAAAGTTGGAAATTTTATATTTGATTTGTTTTATTTGATAATGTATTTTTGTGTTAATTTTTATGAGAGTAACATCAAAACTCTTGGTTAGGAATTGTTTTGACTTGTTTGACCAATTGAGAAAGTGCGAGCTAAAGGATTTGCTATTTGTGAAGAAAATTGATCTTTCTATTTTTGGTTCTAAAAGGTCAAATTCTAAGTCTGACAAAGAATGAGAATTTAGACATCAACAAGTGTGTAGTTTCATTTGATAATATGTGAAAAATAAATTCCTTGTATGCATCTAAATCAAAGAGTACTAAAATATTTTTATTGAATACCTTCATAAGTTTAAAGTATAAGTATGAGACTTCTGACTCAGACTATTGAGTGAGTTTTAAAGGCTCATTGATCAGATGTCAAGAATGGGTTAAGTTTGGTAATAAGTTATTGAGACTATTTCTACTGTTATCTTTACTAGAGTTTTCAGAGACAGTTCAAGGTTTTTATAATGAGTTCAACTCCTAAAGGTGTTATTTCTTTGGAAATGGATGAAGGAGTACTCATAAGGATAAGAGAAGGAATGAACATGGTCCTTCATATCAATCTAAAATACTGGTTATTAAAAATAGGGAGAAGTCAGAAAAATGAACTGATAGGTGGTCAAGAAAATATAAGGAGAAATTCCAACGTTTGATACAAGAATATGAAGTGTCATTATTGTCATAGAATATGACACATATAGAAGAATTATTTTATTTTTTGTAAAAAGGATAACAAAGATAAGAGAGTGTCTAAAAGCAAAGATGTTGTGATGATGATAGTCACAATAGTTGTGTTACTACCACTACTAATGATAACCTTATTATTCTTCGTGATCATGAGTTAGTTAATCTTGTATCTAATTAGAGCATGTGGATAATTGATAGTGGTGTTACATTACATGTTGCACTAAGGAAAAAGTTCTTCATCTCTTATACTTTAGGTAACTTTGGAGTATTTATGATGAGTAAAGATGATGTATCTAAGATAATAGGTGTTGGTGATGTTTTCTTGCAAACAAACATAGGAATGCATTTGTTTCTCAAAAGAGTTAAACATGCTTCATATGTCCGCATTAATTTGGTCTTTACACATATGTTTGATGATGGTGGTTTTGATTAGTGATGGTAAAATGGATGGATTGGATGGATATGGATTTGATTGTTAATGGATGAATCAAAATAATTCATTAATCCATTAATAATTCATTAAAACTTCCTTAATAATATCCAACCCAATCCATCAATTAAAGATAAAAACTCATCCAATTCACCCATTACATCATTTTAATGGATGGATCCTCCAAAATATTAATTTAAATATATTCATTTATTATTTTTTTAAAAAAGTTGTATAGAATATTTTTCTTACATTTTCAAAAATAAAATCAGTATTTTGCATTTCTGAAGAAAAAAACTTGATTTTATTTTTATATTTAGAAAAATATTGATTTTTTGTATTTTCAGAAGAAATATTTGTTTCGTATTTTCGATAAAACTCGATTTTTTATATTTCCTAAAAATACTCGATTTTTAGTATTTCTGAAAATACTCGATCTTTTGTATTTTTGAAAAAACTTGATTTAAGTATTTTCTTAAAAACTAGATTATTTGTATTTTTGAAAAAAAAAACTCAATTTTTGTATTTTGGAAAAAAAAATTGATTTTTTTTTTGTATTTCAAAATAAACTCGAATTTTCGTATTTCCAAAAAAACTCGATTTTCATATTTTTGAAAAAATCGATTTTTTTCTTCATATTTTTGAAAAAATACAATTTTTTGTATTATTGAAAAAAAAGTTGATTTTTTTTTATTTCTGGAAAAAAAACTCGAGTTGTTCGTATTTCTGAAAAACTCAATTTTTCTGTATTTCTAGGAAAATACAGTTTTTCATATTTTTGAAAAAAAACTCGACTTTTTCGTATTTTTGAAAAAACTCGATTTTTTGTATTTTCGAAAATAACTCTATTTTTCGTATTTTCAAAAAAAACTCTATTTTTCATATTTTTGAAAAGGATTTTTTTCGTATTTTTGAAAAAGTCACTTTTTTTCTTCGTATTTTGGGAAAAATTCAATTTTTCGTATTTCCGAAAAAAAACTCGACTTTTTCATATTTTTGAAAAAAATCAATTTTTTATAAAAAAATATTTTTCTTTTTAAAATAATATTTAATGGATTTAAAGTATATAATAAAAATAATCAATTAGATTCTTAAAATATGTTGGATGAGTTGGATCATGTATATATAAATGGATGAATTTTGTCCAATCCATTAACTTATTTTTATGTGGTGGATGAATTGGATGAATTTTGTCTTAATGGATCAAATTATTGTAACACTCCACTTTCCCAATTATAATAATTATAATAATATATAGAGTACAAAAGTAGGATGTCACATACTTCAAAAACTTATAAAATTTCAAGTCACTTTATTACTTCATTTCATATAAAATCAACTCAACAGCGGAATAATTAAATCAATTCACTTCCATGGCACTACGACCTTGGCAACAATAGAACTCTACAAAATATATGGTTCAACGTGATTTTAACATAAGATACGTAACATAATAAAACAATGTAAAACATAACAAGTTTCCTCATTCCCGTGTTACATATCAAAGCGACTCCTAAGACTGATCATGTAACACTCACTCCAAGCACTACTCGGGTACCTGATTATCTGTACTCTCATAAGAGCATAGACACAACAATAGAAAAGGGATGAGAATTTCATTCAATAAATATATGATAAATATTACACGCTAAGAAGTCGTAATTCACAACACTCACACAATTCATATATCATTCACTATTGCACATCAAATACATCACCTACATAGCATGGCAACAAATTAACAGAAATGTAATGCAATGAGACCAACATCGACTCAATGCATGTGGTACCAACAGGGCATAAGCCCTCATCATTAGGCGGAATAGGGCAACAACAGGGCACAAACCCTCAATATAACGTCATTATAGGCCAACAACAGAGCATAAGCTCTCACCAATGCTTTCATGCAACGCCAAAATGCACAACATGATTATACAACTACAGGGTATAAGCCCACAACATTTCGCCTATACAGGCTGGCAACATCATCATCATGCAATATATTATGCAGTTCATCCACACAACTTCACACATTATCATTATGTTACACACATCAATAATGTCACGCATTATACAAAATGCACACAAAGTTCCACGTTTTAACACAATTCTATTATTACTAGCCTTCTTATATCTACCTAAGTCATACTAATCACTACGGTTCAAGAGAAACTACACTGCATGCGAAAACAAGAAAGAAATTATGAAAACAAAATTTTCTGCACATCAACCTGCCCATACGTGTACGACTTCTTCCCCACCCATCTCATATGCGTACCACAAGGGGTGTTTTCCCTCAATAAACCCCTCAATAATTAAATCAATTCACTTTCATGACACTACGACCTTGACAATAATAGAACTCCATAAAATATATGGTTCAACGTGATTTTAACATAAGATACGTAACATAATAAAACAATGTAAAACATAACAAGTTTCCTCATTCCCGTGTTACGTATCAAAGCGACTCCTAAGACTGATCATCTAACACTCACTCCAAGCACTACTCGGGTACCTGATTATCTGTACTCTCATAAGAGCATAGACACAACAATAGAAAAGGGATGAGAATTTCATTCAATAAATATATGGTGAACATTACATGCTAAGAAGTCGCCACCGACTTTTTATTTTACCCTAAGGAAAGGTTAAAAAGCACATGAAAAACCTTTGAGATGTTTTCTTGGGTTCGGGGAGTAGATTATAGAAAGGGAAGGTATTAGCACCCTTTCTATCCATGGTTATCCATGGGCTCTTAGTTACTTGCTTAGATCACTTGCCTTTGCTTTTCAATTGTTTGAAATGGTGCTTTCAATTGTTTGAAATGGTGCTTTGTGTGTGATTTTTGAAAGATGTTTTGAAAAGAGGCCATTGTTGTGGCAACCTTTGTAATGATCCATGTTTGAATGTATACAAAGGTGTGTGTCTTTTTGAAAAGATGTTTCAATGTTTTTGAAAGTTTGTTTTGAAGTTGTGTTGTGATGTGTGTTTTGAAAAATGGCAAGGATTGTTTTGCAAGTTTGGTCAAGTAACCAAGAGCTATCTACCCTAAATTTCTCAAAGATCTTTCTCATATTTTAACCCTTTTAACAGTGTTGTTTCACCATTGTATTTGGTGAACAACCTTGTGTTAGGATGTTAACGGGACGGGCGCGGGTCATCGTTTAGACCATGGGGGCAATAGTGCCAAGTATCTTTGGCAATTTTCTCAAGGGACTTGATCATTTTTGTTTAGGCAACAAGATAGCGTCATCGAGGGACTATGATCATTTGATTTGTTTTTGTTTTGCCAAAGACACTTAATATGCAACCATGGCCCATTTTTGAAGGCAACAAGTGGAGTAACCCTAGGGGTGCAAGTGTGCATTGTGTTTGTTTTTTCATGCATGTTTATCTTGAATTAGGTCAAGCTACTTGTTAATTGATTTTTGCATACAAGCCCTAAGTCTATCATGGCATAATTGAAAGCGTTTAAATGCAAGAATTTAAATGCTAAGCTATTACAACAAGATATAAGGAGGGGGGTACAAGTTTGAATTTGGGGATATTTGACAAGGAAATAAAACCTAAATTATTACAATCATATCGAATATACAAATGTTTAATTGTACAATATTTAAATAAATACAATAAATAAATAAGAATGTATTATGCACAAAAATGATTTTTTATGTATGTGAAAGTATTTTTCAATGTGAAATATAAACAAAAATAAAAAGGTCAAATTTTGAATATTTTTGTCATTTAGGGCAAAACCCTAGTTTTTTTAAATAAATAGATATATTTATTAATTATGTACAATGTATATTAATTTATACAAAAATAATAAAAAAAGAAGTATATTGTGGAAAAAAGTATTTTTAGTGTCATATATTAATAAAAATAAAAAATGTATTATTTTCATATTTTTATCCTAAGTATTTTAATAAATATAATATACAAGTATTTATATATATATATATATATATATATATATATATATATATATATATATATATATATATATATATATATATATATATATATATATATATATATATATATATATATATATATATATATATATATATATATATATATATATATATATATATATATATATATATATATATATATATATATATATATATATATATATATATATATATATATATATATATATATATATATATATATATATATATATATATATATATATATATATATATATATATATATATATATATATATATATATATATATATATACTAAACCTATTAAATATAAAAAGATAAAATTAATTATTTATGTACATAAAAAAATGTATATTTAAAAAAATATTTCAAGGTGTAAATAAAAATAATAACTTGAAAATAAATATACTTTTTTGTATTATTTTTTTAGGGTTTTAGTAAAAAGTATATATATTTATTTACATACATATGTTAAATAAAACAAATAAATGCCAAATAAATGCAAAAAAATGTGAAAAAATATTTTTGGAGTTTTTTATGTTTGGACAAAAAATATTAAGTCAGAATCAAAAAGAAAAATGCAAAAATGACAAGTATTTCACATAATGGGCCAGGGGGTGCAAATTGAAAAAAAGGGTGCAAACAACAAGGATGGCTCAGGCCCAGCCCAAGCCATCATCTTCTTCCTCCAGCTTCTGTCAAACGCGCGCTTCCTTGTTCAAAATACAAACTCCTGATTCTTTGATTTTTAGCAAAAACTCATAACACAAACAATGTAGAGCATCAAATCACGATTCCAAATATGTAAAAAACTTGACCTAACTCTAAGAAACCAGGGAGAATTTCTTCACCCCCAATTTCTGACCTAATTTTTCTTCAATGTTCATGGCTAAAATTCTCACAGCATGCTTAACATAAATGAAAAGTAATCATATGTATGGCTTCAGGTCTATGAGTAGAGCATGTTTCATTCACAAACCTAAGCCTAACTCTTCCTAGATTGAGCTATAGAAGTTCATAGATTACCTGTTTCAGCTTGACTCGAACAGAGCAATGTAGGTATCTTTAATGGAGTTTGAGCTTTGGTTGAGCTTGCCTGAAGTCCAAGGATGCTTCCCAAGTACCTAGCTTGCTTTGAAACTGCCTGTATCGTGCTATAGAAGCTCACCTGCACAGCTTGAAAGTAAAAATGGCAAACATGGTTAGGGGTGTTACAACTTGTGTTTAGGGCTTGGGATAGTTTCAGTGGATGGTATGGAATGTGTTTGGACAAGCTTGAGCAAAAACGCACGAGTGGATATGGTTACGGAGGTCAAGTTGCAGAACTTGCCCTGTTTTGCAACAAAACAGGGATTCTGAGTATGAGCAGGTCTTAGGGATGGATGAGTCATGCTTTAGGCTAGTTGGGATGTATGGAAGATGAGAACAAAGTTTGCTTAGGCTTATGCTTGCAGGAAGTGAGAGTTGGTTATGATTTGCAAACTTGCTTGTTTTTGAAGTAAGAAGGTTCAAGTTGCAATGCAGGCCTGTGTACCCTCTCTCTCTATGCTGCACAATTTGCTCTTGATAAATGGGATATGTGGATTTGATTTGGCTCCAAGATCTGGCTCCATGCCTCCAAGATTTGGAACTTGACATAAAGTGTCACTTTTCTAAAATGGCAAGTTTGCTTTTTCTAATTAAGGATTAATTCTATGTGCAATGCCCAAAGGGAAGAAATAACACCTTAACATAATGGTTAGGCATTTAATTATTGAGTGTGAAGAGGTTTAGAGGCCTGCAAGATAGCATAAACCATGTTGATTTGAAAAATGCATTTGTTATGAACATGCCTTGGCCATGAACAAAAGTGAGTTTTGGCCAACTTTGCAAATTCGATTCTCTCTAACCACAAGGGTGTTTGAGAAGTTCTTGGACAATTTGGAAAGCTTGGAATGTGTACTACAATCCATATTTGTAATGCAAATTGAAACTCCAAGTGGAACCATGTGAAAAATGGCCAAGAAGTTGGACAAAAATCCTGCCTAGAATAGGGCAAAATTTCTCTAAGTTAAGAATGTTTTGCACCATTGTTCCAAAAATCATAACTTGAGATACAAGCTTCCTTTGACAAAACTTTATGAATAAAAGTTGTAGATTTTGGAATGGACTACAACTTTCATGTTTCAAGTTTTGTTTGAATCCATTTGCATCTTGGTGAAAAAAAGGGACAAAGTTAGGAAAAAATAAGGAAATTTCATAACTTAGAAAAATTCTAAGTTATGAAATTTTCTCATTTTAAACCCTAATTTGCAATTTTGGATTTCTTGATGAACAAGTTTCATAATTTGACATGTCTTGATGAAAAATGAATCTTGGCACTTGATTTTGACCAAAAAGTCAAAGTTTGACTTTTCAGTATACAGTCAAATTTTGATCAGTTGACTGAAAAATTCATCTGTCAATCTTATGCGTTTGAGATCTTTTGAACTTGTTGAATGGGTCAAGACAATTCCATTGAGTCCTTGAGTCCCTATATGAGCTTGGTTTGCCATTGGTTAGGTCAAACAGTCAAAAATTGCCTTTGTGCAGTCAAAACCCTAAAAATGACCATTTTGCCCTTTTAGTGATCTGATCAAATTTCTTGTGGAGTTGTGATCCAAACTTGATCAAATAGTTCATATGAGTTCATTAAGTTGATGTGGGTCAAAAATCATGAGGTTTGACTGTCAATTGGCCACAGTTGACTTTTTCCCCAATACAACTGATTTCTAGGTCAACTGTCCAATTGACTGGGCAAAGATTGGAATCAAGGCTTGAAACTTGGTATGGATAAACTTGTAAGTCCAAAATGAAGCATGAAAGTCACTTTAGGCATTTTAGGTCAAAACATCCCTGTGCAAACTCAAACCCTAATTTGGGTCAACAGTGCAAGGAGGGGTCTTGAGCAGAGCAAACCCTAACTTGATCTTGAGTTCCAAGAGTCTTGTGGTGAGAAAATGTTGATGAAATGAGAGGGAAAATTTTGGGGTACAACAGTTGCCCCCGTTCAATCTTCTTGCACCTGAAGAGTTAGATTGGCAGGTTTTCCTTTCGCGACTCGAGGGTAAAAGGAGATTGGACACTAGAGTGCCCAAAAAATTTGCACTCGTCCAAGCGTAGTTGAGGTAATGGGCTTAAAGATGCCATTTGGAGATGGGCTTAAAGATGCCATCTGGAGATGTGACAGAATCTTGTCGGGGGATGGGCTTAAAGATGCCATCTGGAATGTTTGTTGAACTATAATGTGATAGGTCAGAAGAATGAGGATCAAAATGGTATCCGTGTCCGGAATGCATTTGAACTGTATCTGGAGACTGAGTTTGTATGAGCAAAAGAACGGCCTCCGTGTCTAGGGCGTATCTGAGCTGTGACTGTGTTTGAATGTAGAATGAATATCAGAATGACTGCCGTGTCTAGAGTGTATCTGTATTGTATATGGGTAATAGAGAAATATCCGTGTATGGAGCAACTGTGTGCTGGAGATAAACTCTGAATGAGTGACAAAATGGAAACCGTGTCTGGAGCGTATCTGGACTGTATCTGAATTTTGAGATTTGTATGAGTAGCAGAATGACTTCCGTGTCTGGAGTGTATCTGAAACTGTAACTGGGATTTGAATAAATGACAGAATGACTTCCGTGGCGAATGCACTAGGGAGAATCAAACAGCTGTTGTAAGGGTCAGAATGGTATCTGTGTTTGGAATGCATTGAACCTTGAGGTTGATAAATGAATCTGAATGAGAGATAGAATGGCTGCCATGTCTGGAGCGTATCTAGTCTGTATCTGATTGTTGTAGTCTGAATGAGTAGCAAAATAACCACCGTGTCTGGGGTGTATCTGTACTGTATCTTACTTGAAATTCTGAATGAGTAATAGAATGACCGCCGTGTCTGGGATGTATCCATACTGTATCTGAATAATTGTTAACGATAGCCTTTTAATCTTATCCTGAAAAGGATGAAATGTTAGCTAAAACACAAAGTTATGTTGCATGATATGTATGATGCAATATATATGTTATATCAATGTTTATGATATATGAATGTAATGAATGCGCATGTAAGCTGATGAGCTGTCTTGCTGAAGATAGATGAATCCTGGATAGCCAGAGATAATAGAATCCTGACTACTGCCGAGGAAAGTGAATCCTTGACTGCTGCAGGGGATTCCAAGGATTTTTTATTACTGGCGATGAGAAATCCTTGCTGACTGCTGACTGCTTGGGGGACAAGATCTTCAGTTGTTGAGGGATCTTAGGACCACTGTTAGGGGTTGAAAATCCTTGGTGACTTGTGGGGAATGAGAATTCTGATGATCTCTATTGGGGAATCCAGAACCTGGTAGACTTATGCTGGAGAAGTGAGACTGAGAATCTTCAATCTGATGGGAAGTATCTCTGTGGGGAGAGTGTTTACTAATCTGGTTCCGCTGGGGATTGATAGTTGGAAGTTTCAGCTTCGCTGGGGACTTAACAGTTTTGGCTCCACTGGGGATCTTGAAACTTGACTCTGGGGGGAATTAGATTCTGGAAGGCTCTCTGGCTGGGGAAATCAGCTTTGAGAAAGCTTTTGTTCTGCTGAGGATCCTAAAGTTTAACTCTGTTTGGGGAATTAAGTTCTAGATTTTAACCTTGTTGAGGAATTTGGAGTTTAATTCCGCTGGGGATTTCTTCTGAAAAGGCATCAAGATATCTATCCGTACCTTCAACCTATCAGCAATCATCTTTCTTGATTTGTAAGAAAATGATTATGTTCAAATGCATATGCCTATTTAACAAAACATTGGACGTTTCTCAAATAAAACATAAGTGTAAAAAAGCAAAAGGAACACAAAGCAAATTCTGTATTTGGAAAAGTATTTGTATTAACTTTTTATGAGTATCTTTGTACAAAGGAGACAGACATCCTAGTAAGAGGATGTTGTCGTAAAAAATTGAAAATTTTATACAAAAGAAAGATGGCTATGTGTAACAATTCCATGGGATTCCATTCTGCTATAGCCTTCACAACTCTGAATATCTTGTCCATTCAATGCTTCGTCCGCCGATGATTGGATTGATCAGAAGCTAGGAGCTTGTTGATGAAGAGATTGTTCTTTAAAGTGATCCGACGAGACATAGTCATACGCTTTAATTCCCTAACTTTTTCCTGGACCGCCCTTTCGGGTTTTCAATCCACCGGGAAACCCTTTTTTGCCCAAGTCGCCCTTTCGAGTTTTCAACTTGCCGGGTGTACAGATTTTTTTGTTTTATCCCTAATTTTTGCCTGAACCGCCCTTTCGGGTTTTCGGTTCACCGAGATGCCCATTTTTGCCCAAGTCACCCTTTCGGGTTTTCAACTTGTCGGGTTGTTTTATGCGTAGTATCTTTTGACTATGTCTGCGTTTGCAGGGTGTGGCAAATCGTCGCCGTCCATGGTGGTCCAAATCATTGCCCCACCAGAAAATATGCTCTTGATCACAAACGGTCCTTCGTAAGTAGGAGTCCATTTGCCCCTGGGATCACTTTGCGGCAAGATAATCCGCTTGACTACAAGATCTCCGACTTGGTATACTTGACGTCTGACTTTCTTGTTGAAAGCCTTGATCATCCGTTTTTGGTACGTATGACCATGGCAAACAGCAGTGAGTCGCTTCTCGTCGATCAAATTGAGTTGATCAAGTCGGGTCTGAATCCAATCATCTTCACTCAAACCAATGTCCTTCATAATCCTTAAAGAAGGAATCTGAACTTCCATGGGTAGGACAGCTTCCATGCCATATACCAAAGAAAATGGGGTTGCCCCTGTTGAAGTACGTGCCGTGGTACGATATCCATGCAGAGCAAACGGTAACATCTCATGCCAGTCCTTGTAGGTAACTGTCATTTTCTGAATGATCTTCTTGATGTTTTTGTTCGCAGCTTCAACAACACCGTTCATCTTCGGCCGGTAGGGAGATGAATTGTGATGATAAATCTTGAACTGTTCGCATAGAGCGGTGATCATAGTATTGTTCAGGTTTGTATCGTTGTCTGTGATGATCCTGTCGGGGACACCATACCGACATATGAGGTTCTGCTTGATGAAGCGGGCAACCACATTTTTTGTAACAAAGGCAAAGGAAGCTTCTTCGACCCATTTGGTGAAATAGTCAATGGCGACCAGGATAAAGCGATGTCCATTGGATGTCGTGGGCTTGATCTCTCCAATCATGTCAATGCCCCACATTGCGAATGGCCAAGGAGCTGTCAGAACATTGAGAGGAACAGGAGGAATATGAATCTTGTCAGCGTAGACTTGACATTTGTGGCAAGTACGGGAATGTTGATGGAAATTAGCTTCCATGGTAGACCAGTAATAGCCTGCCCTTAGAATCTTCTTAGCCATCGTATGTCCGCTCAAGTGGGTGCCAAATGTGCCACTGTGTATCTCAGTCATGATTAACTCTGCTTCAGCTTTGTCTACACATCGGAGTAAAACACAATCATGGATGCGCTTATAAAGGATGCCATTGCTCAGGAAGAACTTGGCAGCAAATCTCCTTAAGAACTTTTTGTCATTGACGGAAGCTCCTTCGGGATATTCTCTAGTCTGGAGATACCTTTTGATTTCATGGAACCAGGGTTGTTCCACTACTTCTTCGGTATTAATCTCATGACAATGCGCAGGTTCATCCATTCGCTCAATGGTGATTTGGGGAGCCTCGTTATCCCAGTTGAGTTTAAACATGGAAGACATTGTAGCCAGAGCATCTGCTAGCTGATTTTCTTCTCGCGGGAAGTGCTCGAAGGTGATCTGCTCGAAATGAGGCAACAATGTTAGGACATGTTCTTTGTATGGGATAAGATTAGGATGTTTGGTGTCCCACTCTCCTTTGATTTGACTGATAACCAAAGCCGAGTCCCCAAATACGATCAAAGATTTGATCCCCAAGTCTATAGCAGCCTTGAGACCAAAGATGCAAGCTTCATATTCGGCCATGTTGTTGGTACAGCTAAAACAAAGTCGGGAAGTGAAAGGTGTATGGTAACCTTCTGGGGAAATGAGTACCGCACCGATACCGTTTCCAAGTGCATTTGAAGCACCATCAAAGTACAGGGTCCATCGGGATCCATTTTCAGGTCCGTCATACGGTCTGTTACCTTCAATGTTGTCCAATGTCATGATGTCCTCGTCTGGGAAGTCGAATCTCATGGATTGATAATCTTCAATAGCTTGATGAGCTAGATGGTCAGCTAGTACACTCCCTTTTATAGCTTTTTGGGTAGTATACTAGATGTCATACTCAGTCAGGATCATTTGCCATCTAGCGATTCTTCCAGATAAAGCAGGCTTCTCGAAGATATACTTGATCGGGTCCATTTTGGAAATCAACAAAGTGGTATGAGTCAACATATACTTCCTTAGTCGGAGAGCAGCCCATACCAAAGCACAACAAGTTTTCTCGAGCAGTGAGTAGCGAGTCTCACAGTCGGTAAACTTTTTGCTAAGGTAATAAATGGCATGCTCTTTTCGACCGGACTCGTCATGCTGGCCCAATACACACCCCATTGAGTTGTCCAAAACAGTCAGATACATGATCAGCGGCCTTCCTTCAACGGGTGGCATCAGAATAGGAGGTTCCAATAGGTACTCCTTGATCTTATCAAAAGCAAATTGACAATCATCGTTCCATTCGACTACCTGATCTTTCTTTAATAGTTTGAAAATTGGCTCACAGGTAGACGTCAGGTGAGAGATGAACCTGGCAATATAGTTCAAGCGTCCCAAGAACCCTCTAACCTCCTTTTCAGTACGGGGGACATGAATTTCTTGTATAGCCTTTACTTTTGCTGGATCGACCTCAATGCCTTTGTTGCTGACAATAAATCCCAGAAGTTTACCAGACCTAACTCCATAAGTGCACTTACTTGGATTCAGCCTGAGTTTGTACTCCTTCAACCTGGCAAACAGCTTCTGCAAATGTTCAAGGTGTTCCTCCTCTGTTTGTGATCGAGCTATCATGTCGTCTACGTAAACTTCGATCTCATGATGTATCATATCATGAAACAAAGCTACCATGGCGTGTTGATAAGTTGCCCCTGCGTTCTTCAGACCGAACAACATCACCTTGTAGCAGAAGGTACCCCATTGTGTAACAAAGGTTGTTTTCTCCATGTCCTCGGGGGCCATTTTAATCTGGTTGTAGCCCGAGAATCCATCCATGAAAGAAAATACTTTGTGCTGAGCTGTGTTGTCAATCAAAATGTCGATATGTGGTAGCGGAAAATCATCTTTAGGGCTTGCCCTGTTCAAATCCCGGTAGTCCACACACATTCTGACCTTGCCGTCTTTTTTAGGTACTGGCACGATGTTAGCAACCCATTATGGATAGGATGTAACGGCCAGAAAGCCAGCGTTGAATTGCTTCATTACTTCAGCTTTAATCTTCCCAGACATGTCGGGCCTCATTCGGCGAACTTTTTGCTTGATCGGTGGACATTCTTCTCTTGTAGGGAGACGATGAACCACGATGTATGTGTCTAACCCTGGCATGTCTTCATAAGACCAGGCGAAGATTTTAACGTATTCATTTAACAGCTGTATTAAGCGCTCCTTGACACTTGGTTCCAGATTGACACCCACTTGTACTTCTTTCCTGTCTTCCTCTGTTCCTAAGTTGACGGTTTCCAACAACTCTTTATGAGGTAAGATGGCCCTTTCTTCTTGTTGTAGAAGTCTGGCTAGCTCTCCCGGTACTTCACAATCTTCGTCATCTTCATACTCAACCTAATTGACCAAATCTTCAGAGTTATTGAAGGATACAGCTGAATAGTCACCCATGGAATCCGGAATGGATGGGTACCTGCATTTGTGAGTGTGGGTGTGTGTAAGGGATAGCCATCCTTAAACAAACAAAAATGCAAAAGGAAAGAAAATGAACACAACAGTTTATAAATGAAAAACGTCCAATGATTCATTAAACATGGCATATGATTTATGAAGAGAATCAAAACCCTTACAAATGGACCTGCATGCCCCGGGTAAGGCATGAGGTGAAAAATAGTGTGCAGATTGTTTTAGTAATTATTACAGACCAACAGGAAATGTTCGAAAGATAAATTACTGATTGATGAAAGTAATGGGAACGGAGTCCTTCGCCTCCCAGTTGTGCAGTCCCCCTTCAATGGTTGGGAAGATCCAATCTTCAATGTTACCCTCTTCGTCTTCGTCTTCCAAAGCATTGATTCCATGAGGAGAAATCTTGATGGGTGTCCTTTCAATTTTTGAGCGACGCATAGCTTTTTGCCCCGCAGCCGTAAATCCCAACCCAAACCTGTCCGTTTTGTGAGGAAAGTCAGGAAACTATCCCCATGTTGAGCTCTTCCCCTCCTTCATTGCAGCCCTTGCGTCTTTCAGAGATGCCATCCTGGCCACCTGCTTGGGTACCTCAGCTACTGCCTGTTAGAACAAAGTTTGAATCTACTACCCTATGTTTAAGTTTTGATGATAACAAAATGAAAAGATATATTATTTATATGATTCATGTATGAACTATTTGCTACCTAAAAATATTACGTTCTGTTTTGCAGAAACTCTGATAGGTATCAGCAAGAGCACACTTATTCAGCATCAGAATATTGGTTCTTGACATCAGCATCAGAAGTTGCTATATCAGAATACCAGAATCAGAAGATTAACTCACGTGTATGCTGAAGCTTGATGAACAGAACTGCGCTCAACACTCTGATAAAGAAAACAACAGTTCATCAGCAATTAAGCAGAGTCAGAATGAGCCAAGCCAGAACATGCATTAAGTAAGCAACAGTACTGTGCATTGAAAGCAAATTATTACCAACGGCCTCATTCCAGACAAGATCTGCTTGATAAGGAAAGTTTGTTATTAGCATTGAATCAAGAATATTGCTCCAACGTTCAACAATCTCAGTGCTATATAAACAAGAATATGAAGATTGAATTGGCTAATGCTCTCCAACATTTTACACGCCTAAAAGCTAATCATAATCTTCCTTCTCTCAGTTTGCTAAACGCTACATATCTCCTTACTCAATCATTGTTTAGCAATCTAGTTTCATAAGCTTAAGTTGGGTATACATCACAGTTGTGATACAGTTTTGTAGAAAACATTCACACACCTAGATTTATCTTCTTTGTAAGAAAGTGTTTCCTTGACAAACCGGGTTGTGGTTTGCATCAAGAAGGATTTAGCAGTTGTTAAAGCAGTTTGTAATATTCAGTTGAATATAGTGGATTAAGACCTCGTTGGAGAGAGGCGAAATCACCTTGACGGGTGGACTGGAGTAGTTTGAGATCAAACGAACCAGGATAAAAATATCTTATTCATTGCATTGATTTTCAGTTTTACAATTCAACCCCCCCTTCTTGTGTTTTTCACTTCTTCAATTGGCATCATAGCGCCTGGTTCTGAGCTAAAACACTTAACCGTGTCAGTACAAGATCCAGCGTCAGAAAAACACAATGGCAGGAACTTATTCTCACACCAGCAATGACAACCATGAGGACAGAGACAGATTCAGCGGCAAACCTCCAGTTTTTGATGGAGAAAACTTTGATTATTGGAAAGACAGAATTGAAAGCTTCTTTCTGGCACATGATGCTGATCTGTGGGATATGGTGACAGATGGATACACACACCCTGTGAATGCAAGCGGTCAGAAGATTGATAGAAAAACAATGTCTGACCAACAAAAGCGTGACTTCAAGAATCACCACAAGGCCAGAACCATCCTTCTCAGCGCCATCTCCTATACTGAATATGAAAAGATCTCCAACAGAGACACAACAAAGAACATTTTTGACTCACTCAGAATGACGCATGAGGGCAACATTCAGGTCAAAGAAACTAAAGCTCTGGCGCTCATTCAGAAGTATGAGGCGTTCAAAATGGAAGAATCTGAATCCATTGAAACAATGTTCTCAAGATTCCAGATTCTGGTAGCTGGTCTCAAGGTTCTGGACAAATGATACTCTACTGCTGACCATGTCAAGAAAATCATCAGAAGTTTACCCAAGCAGTGGAGACCAATGGTTACAGCTCTGAAGCTAGCAAAAGATCTCAACAAAATTACTCTGGAGGAACTAATAAGCTCCCTCGGAAGTCATGAGATAGAGCTAGAAGCTGACAAGCCTCAGAAGCAAGGTAAGCCTTTAGCATTGAAATCTAACAAAAAATCTGAGTCTAAAGTTTTGCAGGCAGTTGAAGAAACATCTGATGGATCCTCATCAGAAGAAGACGAACTCTCCCTCCTCTCCAGAAGAGTAAATCAACTGTGGAAGCAGAGGCAAAGTAAGTTCAGGAATCCCAGAAGATCTGATCAGAACGAGTCCTCTTCCAGATACAGAAGGACAGATTCTTCCTCCGGATACAGAAGATCTGAAGGCTCCTCAAGTAGCAAAAAGCCAAACACCAAGGACATCATCTGCTATGAGTGAAATGAGCAAGGACACTACAAGAGTGACTGCCCAAAGCTTCAGAGGGAAAAGCCCAAAAAGAAGTTTGGAAGAGAAAAGAAGAAAAGTCTCATGGCTACATGGGATGACTCTGACTCGTCTGAAGCTGACTCAGAATCAGATGATGAGATGGCAAACATAGCTCTCATGGCTAACATTTCAGAAGATAGTGAAGCTTCTGAATCAGACTCTGAATCAGACACTAAAGAGGTATTTCCTAACTTTGCTGTTAATTTTACCAAGGCTGAACTTGCTGAAAGCCTTAATGAAATTCTGGAAAGGTATCAACAAATTAGAGTTAAATTCAGAGACCTGAAAAGGAATCTTGAATCTGACTCTAATAAGACTGAGAGTCTCAAATTGGAGAATTCTGAGCTGAGAAATAAGATTTCAAAATTAGAAAATACTTTACAAAACTCTCAGAAGGAACCAATTTCTGAAACTCCCAACAACGCTGATGAGATCATCAAGGAGTATGATCACAGTTTCCAGAAGTTCCTCGCTAAAAGAATAGATAGAAGCAAAATGGCTTCAATGATCTATGGAGTTAGCAGAAACGGCAGGAAAGGAATAGGATACCTAGGTAAGGTTCCTACACCAAAGAATGTCATGGACTTAACCATTAAACACACTCCTCTGAATTCACATTTTGTGTATGGTCACACACATGATATTAAATACACTAGCAATAAGTACTCTGTGAAACCAAAATTCAACCAGAGTTTTGGTAAAACTAACAAATCAGGACCCAAGAAAATCTGGGTACCTAAGGATAAAATAATACATGTTGCAGATATCTTTAGCAGCAAGTCAGAAACACCAGTCATGGTACCTGGACTCTGGCTGCTCGCGACACATGACGGGAAGAAGGCATATGTTCCAAAGCCTGGAACTTAAGCCTGGAGGCCACGTTGGCTTTGGAGGCAATCAGAGGGGAAAGATAATTGGCTCTGGAACTGTAGGTAATGGAAATCTTCCCTCTATTAATAATGTTCTGCTAGTAGATGGATTAATGCATAATCTGTTATCCATAAGTCAATTAAGTGATAACGGTTATGATATAATCTTTAATCAAAAATCATGTAAAGCTGTTAGTCAGAAAGATGGGACTATCCTGTTTAATGGTAAGAGGAAAAACAACATTTACAAAATCAAACTTTCTGAACTAAAAAGTCAGAATGTAAAGTGCCTTCTGTCTGTTAACAACGAGCAGTGGATCTGGCACAGAAGATTGGGGCATGTTAGTATGAGAAGAATATCTCAGATTAACAAACTCAATCTGGTCAGAGGACTTCCTGATTTGAAGTTCAATTCAGATGCTCTGTGTGAAGCATGTCAGAAAGGCAAGTTTGCAAAACCTTCTTTTAAATCTAAAAATGTTGTTTTTACCTCTAAGCCATTAGAACATATGCACATTGACTTATTTGGACCAGTTAAAACTGCTTCAGTCAGTGGCAAGAAGTACGGGTTAGTAATCGTAGATGACTATAACAGATGGACATGGGTAAAGTTCTTAAGACACAAGGACGAGTCACACTCTGTGTTTGTTACCTTCTGTAACCAAGTTCAGAATGAAAAGGATCTTAGAATCGTTAAAGTCAGAAGTGATCATGGTGGAGAATTTGAAAACAAAGATTTTGAGTCATTCTTTAATGACAGAGGCATTCTGCATGATTTCTCTTGTCCTAGAACTCCCCAACAAAATGGAGTTGTAGAACGAAAGAACAGAACATTGCAAGAAATGGCCAGAACCATGATCAATGAGACAAACGTTGCTAAGATCTTCTGGGCAGAGGCAATAAACACAGCGTGCTACATTCAGAATAGAATCTCAATAAGAGCTATTCTGGAAAAGACTCCATATGAATTGTGGAAGAACAAAAAGCCCAACATTTCATATTTTCATCCATTTGGATGTACCTGTTTTATGTTAAATACAAAGAATTATTTGAACAAGTTTGACTCTAAAGCACATAAGTGTATTATGTTAGGATACTCTGAATGCTCAAGAGGGTACAGAGTATACAATACAGAAACACAGATTGTGGAAGAATCAATCAGTGTTCGTTTTGATGATAAGCTTGACTATGAAAAGTCAAAGCAGAATGAAGTTTTTGCAGGTATGGAAATTGAATTTACAGGTTCTGAAGACAAGTCATCAGAAGCTCTCAACACAGACACTCCTTCAACATCTGAAAGGAGCACTGCTAGCAATCCTACAACAGCTGCTGATCAACCTCAGAAGAGATTACCCAGAAGCAGCTTGGATCACCCAAAAGAGACTATCTTAGGGAGAAAGGAAGATCCAATCAGAACAAGAGCAAGCTTCAGAAACTCTGAAGAAACACTCATGGGACTTGTGTCTCTGATTGAACCTTCTTCTATTGATGAAGCACTTCTGGATAATGACTGGATTCTGGCAATGCAAGAAGAACTGAATCAATTCACCAGAAATGACGTATGGGATCTTGTTCCCAGACCAAAAGGATTCAACGTCATTGGAACAAGATGGGTGTTCAGAAACAAGCTAAATGAACAAGGTGAAGTCATCAGAAACAAGGCACGATTGGTTGCACAAGGTTATAGTCAGCAAGAGGGGATAGACTATACAGAAACCTTTGCCCTAGTCGCCAGGTTAGAATCTATCAGACTTTTAATTTCATTTGCTGTTAATAGAGGCATCACTCTGTATCAGATGGATGTCAAGAGTGCATTCTTAAATGGTTATATAGAAGAAGAGGTTTATGTGCACCAACCCCCTGGTTTTGAAAATACAAAACATCCAGAACATGTTTTCAAACTAAAGAAGTCACTATATGGTCTGAAACAAGCTCCCAGAGCTTGGTATGAAAGGCTAAGTAACTTTCTGTTAGAAAATGAATTCACCAGAGGGAAGGTGGACACTACCTTATTCTGTAAATCAGTTAAGAATGACATCTTAGTCTGTCAAATTTACGTTGATGATATTATTTTTGGTTATACTAATCCTTCTCTTGGAAGAAAATTTGCTAAGTGTATGCAGGCAGAATTTGAGATGAGCCTCATGGGGGAACTGGAATTCTTTCTAGGAATTCAGATCAATCAAACTCCAGAGGGAACTTACATTAATCAGAGCAAATACATCAGAGATCTTCTGAAGAAATTTGACCTCTCAGAATGTAAGCCATCAAAGATTCCAATGCATCCCACGTGCATTCTGGAAAGAGAAGAGGTAAGCAAAAATGTAGAACAGAAAGTCTATAGAGGTATGATTGGTTCTCTCCTTTATCTGACTGCTTCAAGACCTGATATATTATTCAGCGTTTGTATTTGTGCTAGATTCCAATCAGATCCTAGAGAATCTCACTTAATAGCTGTTAAGCGAATTTTCAAGTATCTGAAAGGTACTACTAATCTGGGTTTGTTTTATAGAAAATATAGTGATTACAATTTAGTAGGCTACTGCGATGCTGACTTTGCTGGAGACAGAGTGGAGCGTAAAAGTACTTCTGGAAGCTGCCAGTTTCTGGGAGAAAATCTGATCTCTTGGTCCAGCAAAAAGCAATCAACAATTGCGCTATCAACAGCAGAAGCTGAGTACATAGCAGCAACAGGATGTAGCATACAAATGCTCTGGATGAAAAGTCAGCTTGAAGACTTCCAGATTTTTTAGAGTAACATTCCTATACTCTGTGATAATACTTCTGCTATTTGCTTAAGTAAGAATCCTATTTTACATTCTAGAGCTAAGCATATAGAAATAAAACATCACTTCATTAGGGACTATATTCAGAAAGGAATTTTGAATTTAAAATTTATAGATAC
Organism: Vicia faba; assembly: GCA_948472305.1. NCBI lineage: Eukaryota > Viridiplantae > Streptophyta > Magnoliopsida > Fabales > Fabaceae > Vicia > Vicia faba. The sequence goes on along the minus strand of OX451736.1, from coordinate 1,311,091,417 downwards.
AGACCATCAATGGGATGATATCTTCACTAAACCCCTTTCTGAAGATAGGTTCAATTTCATTCTGAAACATCTCAGCATGAAAATCTACCCAGAGTGAAAATGTTTTAATTCCATATATTTATCTTCAGAATGTATTTATTTTACTGTGAACTTCTGATCAATCTCTTTTCAGAAAGATAGAACATGCAGATTGTATCAGATGCAAGTCTAAAGATCTGAGAGTCTAAGCTCAAAGACAGACGTGTTGATCACTACATCAAACAAGTGTCATCCAATCATCAGCAAATCTCTGAAGCAGAACGCATGCACGCTTCTGAGAAGGCAAAACGCTGATTGGGTGCATTGAGACACATGTCTGGTAACCGTTTTTAAGTATCTTTCTCAAATCCCCCAAAATCAGCAAGCATTAAATGAAAGTAATCATGTTTTTAAAACGTAATCATGATTTTATTCCTCTTTATTGAAAACGTTTACTCTTTCAAAATATTCTGAACCCTATTTAAACACGTTAACCTCTCACTTTGATCTTTTACAGTTTCTCATTATTTCTCAAAGTATTCTCTGCATTTTTTTGTGTTCATCTCTTGCAAACTCTTTTTCTCAATTTTTCTCAAAATCCCTAAGTGTGAACATGGCAACCTCCAGCAGTGCTTCTGCAGGTTCTCAGAAGAAAGCATCATCTGAACAATATCAAGTGCCATTCAGAACACTCCTCACTCCTGTGAAGAATCTTGAAGTGTTATCTAAATTGATCATTGATTTTTGAAGCCTGAAGGAAAATGGTTTTGATTTAACAGAAGAAGTTAGGGCACAAAAATGGGAAAGGTATTTTGACAGGTTGGTTGGACCAACATTCCCTATGTTAGTCAAGGAGTTATGGATTCATGCAACGGCTTCAACGCATCAAGTCACCTCCTACATTATGGGGAAGAAGATTGTGATCACTGAGGATCACATAGGAAGGTTAATTGGTTACAGTGGCGGTGGCGTCCGCTGTATTGATATGGCTGAGAGATGTGCTGACGTGGGCGTCATAGTAGAAAGGATTTTCACCCATGGGGTGCCCAGCAGCAAGATCAAAGATCTGAAGGATCATCACATAGTTTGGGCGAAGATAATTCTGGGGTGTTTTAACCATAGGAAGCCAACTAGTTCCCCTGATTACATAAATGTAGATCAGCAGTTTCTGATCTACTTTATCAATCAGAAGGTAAAAATCAACTTGGCTCATCTTCTGTTTAATCACCTCAGAACAAGCGTGAAGGAAACCAGGGAAGAAGAAAGAACAAAGAGGGATTGGATACCCTTTGGAAGGTTGATATCAGATATTCTGACTGAGAATAGGCTGATAGAGCATCTGATAGAAGCTCAAGAGTTAAGCACCATTGAACCAACGGTTGGGAAGCCTCTGAACGCGAAGAACTTGAAGAAAATGAAGTTGATAGAGAATATCAAAAAGGAACCCAACGCTACTCCTATTGCTGATATCACCAGCAGAAGAGTCCCACTGAGTGACTTTCCTTTATTTTCTGAGATAGAATCCAAGCCAGTGGTAGTTCTCAGATATCTGGACGCGTGCAAAGCTGATGGTACAGATCCCAATCTGAAGATCAAAGATCTGCACCAACCTCAACCAGAAGTGACACTGAAGAAGACGAAGAAAAGGAAGGCACCTTCAGAAGGATCATCCCAGTAGACACCCAAGAAAAGAGGTAATTTATCAGCTGCTTCTGTTTTAAATTCTTCTACTATTCCAGCATCAATTCCTCCTCCAACCTCTCATAGAATCTCAATCCCCATCCCAACAATAGATGAAACTGAACCAGAAGATGACCCTTCTGAGGCACTTCAACTCAGAAGACCCCGAACCAAACATCCCAAACGAACAATCTCAACAACATCAGGAATTGACAAAGTGCTGTCTGACATTGATCAACACACTTCTGATCACTCCTCCATTAATCCAAACTCTGAACCACAAATTGTCCCTTCTCCACAACCAGAACAACCTCTCCCATCCATTCCAGAAGAACCTCTTATCCCTGAACAACCAGAAATTCCAACAACTTCTCCACAACCAACAATTCCTTCTCTCTCTCCTCAACCAGAAATTCATCCACCATCACCTCAACCTGAGTTTCATCACTCTGAAACTCCAACTCCTCCACCTTCTGAACCTCATTCACCTCAACCATCACCTTTGGCAATCCAGCTGCCATGTGGAACAACAGTCACAATGGCCCAGTTGCCATCCTCGCCAGAATCTACACCACCAAATACTCCCAAAACCCCAAATAGTCCAATCATTATTTCTGATTCTCCCACTCCATCTCCAAAACAAACAGCTCCCAAGTAAACCACCGAAAACCCCAGCAGGACCTTCATAGAATTAACAATCCTTGACCGTCTTGCTGATCTGAAAAATAAAATAGCCATTCCAAAACCAAAACAACCAGATGTTGGCTCTGGTATTATGAATTTTGAAACAGGTTTGCAGCAGTGGATTGCTTCTCTGAAGCAAGTCTGTCTTGGAATGATTGACCCAGCTGCCTCTGACCAGCTCTGGTCACAATTCAGAATTTGGGTACGTGCTGAAGCCCTCAAGTTGCAGGATATCAACTATGAGCAGGCACAACAGAACTTCAGCAAGCTGCTGAAGGAAGTTGAAAGTCAGTTGCCACAGGAAGACGTGCTCCCTCTGGATAGTGAGCCATGGTCTACGAAACAGCCAGCTTCAAAGGTGCAACCAGAAGAAGACAAGACTATTCAAGCTGAAGCAAGTCAAGCAGAAGATGTTGCAGAAAGCTCTCAGAAGCTCCCTGCTTCTGATGTTTCTCAAGCTGCCTTGGACAGGCAGACTCTGGAAGAGCTAAAGCTGAATGACATGCGTTTGCAGCAAAGAATGGATGAAAATGACCAGAAGATAAAAGAAAGGATGGATGTGCAGGATAGCAAGATAGACACAGTTGTCAGCATGGTACACAATCAGAATGAGACTGCTGATCAGATCAAAGCCATGCTGGAGAACCTGTTCACACGCCTTCCTCCCCAACCTTAGTTTTTTCATTCATGTCATTTTCATGTTTTCTTTGATTATCTGTTGTACTGTTTTGTTTGATTCTGAAACTTTTAATATGACAAGTTTTTCTGCTCTAAATGTTTTAGCACATCACTTACACTTTTTGGTTGCTGACAAAAAGGGGGAGAACAAGAATGATATTTTAAATAATAACGGATTACTAAGACAAAAATTCTCGAACATTCTAACTCTGATATACTTGAATATGTTTTCTGTTTTGCTTAAGTCTACAGGTACAAGAAAGCTCTATGATACTCTGAAGACTAAAGCTCTGATACTCTGACCCAAAGCAAAGCTCTGACAAGAAAAGCTCTGATACACTGATCTGAAGCTCTGCTCTGATATGCTGATCTAAAGCTTCTGATATTCAAAACTCTGAGAATCTGATGTTCAAAGAAAGGCAATAAAAAATCTGATCCTGAAGAACTCTTGGAATTAAAAAGGGAAGCAATAAACTCAGGGGGAGTATCTCTCAACTCTTATCCCTTATCTTTGATAACATCTTACTCTGATACATCTTATCATTTAGTTACCTTTGATACTTTTTCACGTTATTTTCAATTAAAAAAATATCTAGTTTTTGTCATCATCAAAAAGGGGGAGATTGTTAGAACAAAGTTTGAATCTACTACCCTATGTTTAAGTTTTGATGATAACAAAATGAAAAGATATATTATTTATATGATTCATGTATGAACTATTTGCTACCTAAAAATATTACGTTCTGTTTTGCAGAAACTCTGATAGGTATCAGCAAGAGCACACTTATTCAGCATCAGAATATTGGTTCTTGACATCAGCATCAGAAGTTGCTATATCAGAATACCAGAATCAGAAGATTAACTCACGTGTATGCTGAAGCTTGATGAACAGAACTGCGCTCAACACTCTGATAAAGAAAACAACAGTTCATCAGCAGTTAAGCAGAGTCAGAATGAGCCAAGCCAGAACATGCATTAAGTAAGCAACGATACTGTGCATTGAAAGCAAATTATTACCAACGGCCTCATTCCAGACAAGATCTGCTTGATAAGGAAAGTTTGTTATTAGCATTGAATCAAGAATATTGCTCCAACGTTCAACAATCTCAGTGCTATATAAACAAGACTATGAAGATTGAATTGGCTAATGCTCTCCAACATTTTACATGCCTAAAAGCTAATCATAATCTTCCTTCTCTCAGTTTGCTAAGCGCTACATATCTCCTTACTCAATCATTGTTTAGCAATCTAGTTTCATAAGCTTAAGTTGTGTATACATCACAGTTGTGATACAGTTTTGTAGAAAACATTCACACACCTAGATTTATCTTCTTTGTAAGAAAGTGTTTCCTTGACAAACCGGGTTGTGGTTTGCATCAAGAAGGCTTCAGCAGTTGTTAAAGCAGTTTGTAATATTCAGTTGAATATAGTGGATTAAGACCTCGTTGGAGAGAGGCGAAATCACCTTGACGGGTGGACTGGAGTAGTTTGAGATCAAACGAACCAGGATAAAAATATCTTGTTCATTGCATTGATTTTCAGTTTTACAATTCAACCCCCCCTTCTTGTGTTTTTCACTTCTTCACTGCCTTTGCTACTGCCACCTCGGGAGAAACTTCCTCAAAGTGTTGAAAGGGTGTTTCGATGAATTCACCATCCACTTCCACATACCGAAAGGAATTCAGATGACTGATCATGTACTCCTCCTCACCGTGTACAATTATGATTTTTCCCTTAACAGGGTATTTCAGCATCTGATGTAGAGAAGAAGTGACTGCCCCAACATTATGAATCCACGACCTTCCTAGCAAGCAAGAGTAAGATGGGCGGATGTCCATTACATAGAATGTGGAGTTGAACACCTCAGTGCCTACCTTGATGGGAATGTCGACCTCCCCATGCACCATTCTTTTAGACCCGTCAAAGGCCATGACAATGATATTACTTGGTTTCAACTCCAAGCCTTCACAATCCAACCGGTCCAGAGCCTTCTTAGGCAACACGTTTAGAAAAGAACCAGTATCGACCAAGACATGGGAGAGAGTGGTTCCTCGGCATTCAACTGACACATGCAGTGCGTCATTGTGATTTCTTCCCTTCGGAGTCAAGTCAGCATCAGAGAAACCCATGCCGTTGTTGGCGGTAAGGCTGGCTACGCAATCCTGGAATTGGTAAGCTGAGGTTTCCTGGGGTACATGGGTTGTCTTCAGAAATCTTATCAATGCTTTGGCATGAGCCTCTGAACAAAGCAGTAGGGCTAACATGGAGATCTTCGAGGGAGTTTTCCCCAGTTGCTCTACCACATCATAATCACTCTTCTTAATTATTTTCAGAATCTCCTTCATTTCTTTTTTAGAGGTTTCGGGGATGACCAATGGTTGAGCCCTCGTCCTGACGAGCTCTTCTTGGATCCCTTTCCCCTTATCAGCAGCAGCAGGAGGGACAACCACAGGAGTAACATCTTCTTCAATCATTGGAGTTTTTGCAGATAGTTTTACCGGTGTAGGGGTAACCTTGGGAACAACTGAGGGTCCAAAGATTGCCTTTGGAGGGGCAATCTCTAGAGAGAAAATTCTTCCACTTCGGGTAATTTTGCTCGTACCGACAATGTTTCCAATGTCGGAAGTTTCTTCGTCAGAGCTCTCTTCAGTTATCTCAATTTGCTTAACACCGTGGTAGTAGATTTCTCCACCATAATTCCACGGTATCGATTTGTCAGATTTGTAAGGGACGGGCCCATGCATGGTTATCTTCAAGGGTACAATCTTCGGAGCAGATGTAATCTTAACAGGCCTTTTGGGGACCTTGGAAAGATTGGCGGAAATGGTTATTATTGAAACTTCATTGATAGGAGTTGGAGTAACAAGAGTCTTTTCGAAAAGAATTTGTTGGTTGTCCATTAGGCGTTGGATGCCTATCTTCAGCAATGGACAGTCAATTGTTAGGGAGGAACAAAGGTAGCAATCTTCTTTACAACCTGGGAAAATCCCAGCCTTCAACAGATTCAACTTGATTGTCAGTAGTGGGGTTATTAGATCATCAACAACAGAAACAAACAGATCCTCTTCCATAGCATGGACGTTGTGACCATGCTTTGGCATTGGAGCGGAGATTACATTCGGCTTCTCAGGGGCGTCGAACTCAACCTCCTTAGCATCTATCAAATCTTGAATTTTATTCTTTAACGCCCAACAATTGTTGGTGTCATGCCCGGCGCTGTCAGAATGATAGGCACATTTAGCATTGGCATGATAGTATGGAGATGCGGTGTTAGGGTTTTTTGGTGCCTCCTTTAAAACAGTCAGATTCAACTTCAACAAATGGGGAAGAACTTGTGCAGGCGTCATGTTGATGTGGGTGAACTGCCGTTGTGGCCGTTCTACCCGTTGCTGATTAGGTCTAGACTGATTATTACGAGGCTGATCACTTGATGAATTTTGAATCATCACGCCCCCCACATTCGGCCGGCGCTCAGTTCTTCCCAATCCTTTCTGAGAGTATATAACAGCTGCTTCCTTCTTGGCCGGGAATGGTTTCTTAACAGTTGTGGAGGCAGAGGCATCCCTTTGAATTTTTCCGCTCTTAATACCAGCTTCCACCCTTTCGCCAGTCAGAATCAGTTTGGTAAACCCTGCGGAAGAGCTCCCGATCAAATGGTTAAAGAAAGGGCCAGATAGGGTCCCCAAGAACATATCAATTAGCTCCCTATCTGAAAGCGGTGGTTGTACTCTTCCGGCCAAGTCATGCCATTTCTGGGCGTATTCTTTGAATCCCTCATTTGAGGCCATCCCCATACTTTGTAACTGAGTACGGGTTGGAGCCAAGTCAGTGTTATATTGATACTGGCGATAAAAGGCAGCTGCCAAATCCTCCCAACTATGCACTTCTAACCTCTCAAGTTGGTAAAACCAATCTAGCTGTGTACCAGACAGGCTATCCTGGAAGAAGTGTACCCAAAGATTTCTATCGGATGAATGAGGTTGAATTTTTCTGACATACGACCTCAGGTGCATCTTCGGGCAAGACAGACCATCGTATTTTGAAAAAGTTGGCACCTTAAACTTTGGAGGGATCACAATCCCAGCAATCAGTCCTAATTCTTCAAAATCTAGCCAGGGAACCCTTTGCAGCTCCATAGCTGTCAGTCCATCCTCTAGGTTGTTGTATTTGTCGTCCTCTGGTGGATATTGCTGCTCTGAATAATTTTCATCTTCCTCAACCTCTTCTTCTTCAGCCTCGGATTCAGAAGGTAATGCAGCCCCTTTTCCCTTACCGGTCCCCTCATCAGATGTGGAGGGGAATTCAAGAACTCTCCTAGCTTCATTCTCAAATCTTCTTCCCAGTGTAGCTACCCCAACTCTTTTCTTCTTCTTTTTTCCTTTTTCTTGCTCTTTATTCCCTAACAGTACTTTAAGATCCTCCTGACCCTTTGCCAAGGTCATAAGGAGCTGTTGAAACTGCGAGTTTTGTGCCTGCAGATCTTTGACCGTCTGCTCAATATCCATCTTACTGAAATAAACAGCAGAAAGATAAGGAAACCTGGTGTGAAGACCTGTTTATGCATATGATGAATGATATGTTTATTCGTGTAATGCATTCAAGGATTTAGAAATTCAAAGTTGTTGCAAACAAAAAGAACACACGTCATATTAATAAGAAGAAATTTTGTCAGTACATAAATGCCCCATGGGCCAAATATTACAAAAACTTCTTAAGGGAAAAAGACGTTGCGCATCCTCTTTGGTGCGATGTAAGTGTTGAGGGTCTCCTCCTCGTGAAGTCGGCGGGTAAGCTCCAAAACCTTCTTCTCACTGGCGTAGAAGCTGGCTTCAAAAGTATCCTTTTCTTCCTTGAGTTGGATCCAACTCTTCTGCATTTCCTCCCATGATGTTGGCATGTCCGGATGTAGGATGGTGTATGGAACCTCTCCTTCCTTAATAGGCTCTTTAATCAAAGGGAGAATATGAGGGTAAGACATCATAAGACTCTGGGCTCGGGTTCGTACCCACTTGAGGTAAGGATCAAGAGGGATGGAGTTCTTGTGCCCCAGTGTCTTGCTATCTACCTTGTTAGGCATCCTCCAAGCTCTGATGAATCTTTTGCGAAGTCCTTGCGCATCATTGTCGAAGTCAAAAACTAGGTCAGGAATCAGCATGTCATGAGGGCCATCCCTCCGTGCATATCCAAATTGTCTCAAAGCTAGACAAGGGTTATAGGTGATGCCTCCCCTAATTCCAAGTAATGGAACATTAGGGAACTCACCACAGCGATCGATGATGATGACATTTTCTCTGGACCGAGAACACCAATGTACATCAGAATGTGTGAGGGTCATCAATCGTTGTGACCACCTTGAACCTTGTTCATTCTTCAAAACAGATTGTGGAAGGTGAGAAATAAACCACCTTGCAAGGAGAGGAGTACAGCACATGAGAACACCTCTCTTCCTCATTGTTCGTGTGTAAAATGAGTGGAGGATGTCCCCAAGCAATGTAGGTATGGGATTCCTGGATATGAAGATCTTGACAGCATTCACATCTATAAGTTGGTCAGGATTTGGGAACAAGACCAACCCATAAATAAGGAGTGCCACAATTTATTCAAAGGCTTGTAGATCCAAAGAATTCCAACACTCTTGTGCCTTCTCAAACAAGAACTTTGCCAAGAAGCCTTTGACACCACTTCTAGTTTCCCAATGCCCCTTGATGTCAGATGGTTGCAAGTGTAGTGCTTGAGCAACATCTTCAGGCTTTGGTTCTTTTTCCGTACCGTTGTAGGGTAGTTGATTAAGAATAGGAATTCTCAGGAGTTGAGAAAATTCCTCCAAAGTAGGTACCAATTAGTAGTCGGGGAATGTGAAACAGTGGTGAAGGGGGTCAAAGAACTGGAACAACACCTTCACCATGTCTTCTTCAATGCTGGTGTTGACTAGGCTGAGAAGTCTACCATGTCTTTCACTGAAGAGAGAACTTTCTGGAATTCTGGATGTAAGCTCCTTGAGTTGAGGAGGGATTCTCACAAGGTTGACTTGGATAGTTTTCCTGCGAAGAATTTCCATGACCTACAAAACAAGAACAAAGATGAAGATCCAAACCCTTGAAATGGTTAGTGGATGCATATGATGCTTTATGATGTTCATGATGTATGCACAAACACATGTACAAGCAAGTCACACAAAACCCTAGTTTCAGGCTTGCATGGGGTTTCATAGGTAAGTACCCTTTTGGGTGTAGTTGGTTTAAAAACCTGTCCTATAAATAATAATCGAGTTCTAAGGAGCTCAATATCATTGGATTGTTTTCCATGTTCATTGTTTTGGTTTAGCCACTTAACTAGCGACCAAAATATTCCAAGAAAACAACCCCAATGAGTGTAGTATCGAGTATCTACCAACTTCGGACTGCACCAAAGCCGGTCATCTCACTACCCCTAATAAAAGGCCAAGATGGTCAAGTAAGGTTCTAGGTCATTAGTGCTTAGTGACATCACTCAGCAGCCCCGTACTCTCCTTGATTGAACTCAAGGGTTACCGGTACTCACAAATATGTCGCACTAATATAGCTATTGCTTCAACCGTGTCGGTATACCCCGCACAGTTTCCACAACGTATTGCTATCTATGAATGTTTCCCAAATCCGGGTGTAGGATTTCAAGCCCAAACAAGAGAACCAAAATGTAAAGCAATCAAAGCAAATAATTAGTCATGCAAAGGTGATCTAAGCCCTAAGGTTACTCCACTTTTAAAGTTATCCCCAGCAGAGTCACCAGTTCTGTGATACGGTGGGAGAACTGACTTGAGGTTTTGCGTTTTTTGTTCGCAAATGTTTCGGTTTTAGCAACAGTCGCCACCGACTTTTTATTTTACCCTAAGGAAAGGTTAAAAAGCACAGGAAAAACCTTTGAGATGTTTTCTTGGGTTCGGGGAGTAGATTATAGAAAGGGAAGGTATTAGCACCCTTTCTATCCATGGTTATCCATGGGCTCTTAGTTACTTGCTTAGATCACTTGCCTTTGCTTTTCAATTGTTTGAAATGGTGCTTTCAATTGTTTGAAATGGTGCTTTGTGTGTGATTTTTGAAAGATGTTTTGAAAAGAGGTCATTGTTGTGGCAACCTTTGTAATGATCCATGTTTGAATGTATACAAAGGTGTGTGTCTTTTTGAAAAGATGTTTCACTGTTTTTGAAAGTTTGTTTTGAAGTTGTGTTGTAATGTGTGTTTTGAAAAATGGAAAGGATTGTTTTGCAAGTTTGGTCAAGTAACCAAGAGCTATCTACCCTAAATTTCTCAAAGATCTTTCTCATATTTTAACCCTTTTAACAGTGTTGTTTCACCATTGTATTTGGTGAACAACCTTGTGTTAGGATGTTAACGGGACGGGCGCGGGTCATCGTTTAGACCATGGGGGCAATAGTGCCAAGTATCTTTGGAAATTTTCTCAAGGGACTTGATCATTTTTGTTTAGGCAACAAGATAGCATCATCGAGGTACTATGATCATTTGATTTGTTTTTGTTTTGCCAAAGACACTTAACATGCAACCATGGCCCATTTTTGAAGGCAACAAGTGGAGTAACCCTAGGGGTGCAAGTGTGCATTGTGTTTGTTTTTTCATGCATGTTTATCTTGAATTAGGTCAAGCTACTTGTTAATTGATTTTTGCATACAAGCCCTAAGTCTATCATGGCATAATTGAAAGCTTTTAAATGCGTGAATTTAAATGCTAAGCTATTACAACAAGATATAGGGAGGGGGGGTACAAGTTTGAATTTGGGGATATTTGACAAGGAAATAAAACCTAAATTATTACAACCATATCGAATATACAAATGTTTAATTGTACAATATTTAAATAAATACAATAAATAAATAAGAATGTATTATGCACAAAAATGATTTTTTATGTATGTGAAAGTATTTTTCAATGTGAAATATAAACAAAAATAAAAAGGTCAAATTTTGAATATTTTTGTCATTTAGGGCAAAACCCTAGTTTTTTTTAAATAAATAGATATATTTATTAATTATGTACAATGTATATTAATTTATACAAAAATAATAAAAAAAGAAGTATATTGTGGAAAAAAGTATTTTTAGTGTCATATATTAATAAAAATAAAAAATATATTATTTTCATATTTTTATCCTAAGTATTCTAATAAATATAATATACAAGTATTTATATATATATATATATATATATATATATATATATATATATATATATATATATATATATATATATATATATATATATATATATATATATATATATATATATATATATATATATATTTACTAAACCTATTAAATATAAAAAGATAAAATTAATTGTACATAAAAAAATGTATATTTAAGAAAATATTTCAAGGTGTAAATAAAAATAGTAACTTGAAAATAAATATACTTTTTTGTATTATTATTTTAGGGTTTTAGTATATATATTTATTTACATACATATGTTGAATAAAACAAATAAATGCCAAATAAATGCAAAAAAATGTGAAAAAATATTTTTGGAGTTCTTTATGTTTGGACAAAAAATATTAAGTCAGAATCAAAAAGAAAAATGCAAAAATGACAAGTATTTCACATAATGGGCCAGGGGGGTGCAAATTGAAAAAAAGGGTGCAAACAGCAAGGATGGCTCAGGCCCAGCCCAAGCCATCATCTTCTTCCTCCAGCTTCTGTCAAACGCGCGCTTCCTTGTTCAAAACACAAACTCCTGATTCTTTGATTTTTAGCAAAAACTCATAACACAAACAATGTAGAGCATCAAATCACGATTCCAAATATGTAAAAAACTTGACCTAACTCTAAGAAACCAGGGAGAATTTCTTTACCCCCAATTTCTGACCTAATTTTTCTTCAATGTTCATGGCTAAAATTCTCACAGCACGCTTAACATAAATGAAAAGTAATCATATGTATGGCTTCAGGGCTATGAGTAGAGCATGTTTCATTCACAAACCTAAGCCTAACTCTTCCTAGATTGAGAGATAAAAGTTCATAGATTACCTGTTTCAGCTTGACTCGAACAGAGCAATGTAGGTATCTTTAATGGAGTTTGAGCTTTGGTTGAGCTTGCCTGAAGTCCAAGGATGCTTCCCAAGTACCTAGCTTGCTTTGAAACTGCCTGTATCGTGCTGTAGAAGCTCACCTGCACAGCTTGAAAGTAAAAATGGCAAACATAGTTAGGGGTGTTACAACTTGTGTTTAGGGCTTGGGATAGTTTCAGTGGATGGTATGGAATGTGTTTGGACAGGCTTGAGCAAAAACGCACGAGTGGATATGGTTATGGAGGTCAAGTTGCAGAACTTGCCCTGTTTTGCAACAAAACAGGGATTCTGAGTATGAGCAGGTCTTAGGGATGGATGAGTCGTGCTTTAGGCTAGTTGGGATGTATGGAAGATGAGAACAAAGTTTTCTTAGGCTTATGCTTGCAGGAAGTGAGAGTTGGTTATGATTTGCAAACTTGCTTGTTTTTGAAGTAAGAAGGTTCAAGTTGCAATGCAGGCCTGTGTACCCACTCTCTCTATGCTGCACAATTTTCTCTTGATAAATGGGATATGTGGATTTGATTTGGCTCCAAGATCTGGCCCCATGCCTCCAAGATTTGGAACTTGACATAAAGTGTCACTTTTCTAAAATGGCAAGTTTGCTTTTTCTAATTAAGGATTAATTCTATGTGCAATGCCCAAAGGGAAGAAATAACACCTTAACACAATGGTTAGGCATTTAATTATTGAGTGTGCATAGGTTTAGAGGCCTGCAAGATAGCATAAACCATGCTGATTTGAAAAATGCATTTGTTATGAACATGCCTTGGCCATGAACAAAAGTGAGTTTTGGCCAACTTTGCAAATTCGATTCTCTCTAACCACAAGGGTGTTTGAGAAGTTCTTGGACAATTTGGAAAGCTTGGAATGTGTAATACAATCCATCTTTGTAATGCAAATTGAAACTCCAAGTGGAACCATGTGAAAAATGGCCAAGAAGTTGGACAAAAATCCTGCCTAGAATAGGGCAAAATTTCTCTAAGTTAAGAATGTTTTGCACCCTTGTTCCAAAAATCATAACTTGAGATACAAGCTTCCTTTGAGAAAACTTTGTGAATAAAAGTTGTAGATTTTGCAATGGACTAAAACTTTCATGTTTTAAGTTTTGTTTGAATCCATTTTCATCTTGGTGAAAAAAAGGGACAAAGCTAGGAAAAAATAAGGAAATTTCATAACTTAGAAAAATTCTAAGTTATGAAATTTTCTCATTTTAAACCCTAATTTGCAATTTTGGATTTCTTGATGAACAAGTTTCATAATTTGACATGTCTTGATGAAAAATGAATCTTGGCACTTGATTTTGACCAAAAAGTCAAAGTTTGACTTTTCAGTATACAGTCAAATTTTGATCAGTTGACTAAAAAATTCATCTGTCAATCTTATGCATTTGAGATCTTTTGAACTTGTTGAATGGGTAAAGACAATGCCATTGAGTCCTTGAGTCCATATATGAGCTTGGTTTGCCATTGGTTAGGTCAAATAGTCAAAAATTGCCTTTGTGCAGTCAAAACCCTAAAAATGACCATTTTGCCCTTTTAGTGATCTGATCAAATTTCTTGTGGAGTTGTGATCCAAACTTGATCAAATAGTTTATATGAGTTCATTATGTTGATGTGGGTTAAAAATCATGAGGTTTGACTGTCAATTGGCCACAGTTGACTTTTCCCCCAATACAGCTGATTTCTAGGTCAATTATCCAATTGACTGGGCAAAGATTTGAATCAAGGATTGAAACTTGGTATGGATAAACTTGTAAGTCCAACATGAAGCATGAAAGTCACTTTGGGAATTTTAGGTCAAAACATCCCTGTGCAAACTCAAACCCTAATTTGGGTCAACAGTGCAAGGAGGGGTCTTGAGCAGAGCAAACCCTAACTTGATCTTGAGTTCCAAGAGTCTTGTGGTGAGAAAATGTTGATGAAATGAGAGGGAAAATTTTGGGGTACAACAATGGTGCACGGTGAAGTTGATATTCCAATTAAAGTTGGTTCCCAGGTCTTCAATTCTGCATTCTATGTGATGGACATTCAACCATCTTATTCTTGTTTGCTGTGTCGTCCATGGATCCACAAAGCTGGGGCCGTAACCTCAACGCTCCACCAGAAGCTGAAGTACCCGGTCAAAGGGAAGATTGTGACAGTACATGGAGAGGAGGAGTACATGGTCATCCACCTTAACTCTTTCCGATACATAGAAATGGATGAGGAGTTCATCGAGACCCCATTTCAGCACTTTGAAGACGTTCCCCAGACACTAGCATCAGCTGAGACTGTGGTTGAAGATTCTCCTATGAAGATGGCTTCCTTAAAGGATGCCCAGGCTGTTATTGAGAAGGGTGAGTGTGCAAATTGGGGCCGACTTCCTGATTTTGCACAGAAGACTAACAAGTTTGGTTTGGGTTTCACTGCAGAAGCTCAAAGGGTTGTTCAGAATGCAAGGATCGGAAGACCTCCCGTGTTCATCAGCAACTCGGGAGTGAATGCCATTGAAGATGATGTGGAAGAATCTGAGCTCGACAGCTGGATCCACCCTACGACCGACGGTGGACCAAGCAACTGGACAACAAAGGACTTCATCCCTATGACTTTTGTTACCCAGTAATGAAACTTTTGTTTTGAATTTGTAACAGACAAAGTTTTAAACTTTACGGACCGGTGTCTTACCCGGGGCACTGTGGCTTCATTGTGAGGGCTTTATGTGTGTCATTTTCATATATCATTAATAAAAGCATTGGACGTTTTTTGCATTTCAAATTTTGTGCTCCTTGTTTTTATTTATTATATATTGCAAAACAGATATTTTACACACACTCACATATACAGGTCCACATCCACTCTGGATCCTACGGGTAACGACTCTGCTACTGCCAGTTATGACTTCGAAAATTCGATCAACTTAGCCGAAGATGAAGGTGAAGATGATTGTGAAGTGCCTGGTGAACTTGCAAGACTGCTACTCCAGGAAGAGAGGGCTATTCAGCCACATGAAGAGCCGGTAGAATCAGTGAATCTGGGTACAGAGACAGATAAGAAGGAAGTCAAGATCAGTGCAAATCTGGAGCTTAGTATGAAACAACGGTTGATTCAGATGCTGCGCGACTATGTTGAGATCTTTGCCTGGTCTTACGAAGATATGCCTGGTTTAGATACTGATATTGTGGTTCATCGCCTGCCTACCAAGGAAGACTGTCCTCCAGTGAAACAGAAGATCCGCCGTATGCGCCCAGAGATGTCTGATAAAATCAAGGCTGAAGTTATGAAACAGTTTGACGCCGGTTTTCTAGAAGTGACTTCTTACCCTCAGTGGGTCGCCAATGTGGTTCCGGTACCGAAGAAGGATGGTAAGGTCCGAATGTGTGTTGACTACAGGGATTTGAATAGGGCGAGCCCTAAGGATGACTTCCCTCTACCTCATATCGACGTTCTGGTTGACAACACCGCTCAGCACAAGGTCTTTTCCTTCATGGATGGCTTCTCCAGCTATAACCAGATTAAAATGGCTCCCGAAGACATGGAGAAGACAACTTTTGTTACTCAGTGGGGTACCTTTTGCTACAAGGTCATGCCTTTTGGACTAAAGAATGCTGGGGTAACATATCAGCGTGCCATGGTTGCTTTGTTTCATGACATGATCCATCATGAGATTGAAGTATATGTCGATGATATGATTGCAAGGTCCCAGACAGAGGAGGAACACCTTGACCATCTTCAAAAGCTGTTTGACAGATTGAAGTTGTACAAGCTGAGGTTGAACCCGAACAAGTGCACCTTCAGGGTGAGATCTGGCAAACTACTAGGTTTCGTTGTAAGTGACAAAGGTATTCAAGTGGATCCAGAAAAAGTGAAAGCTATACAGGAGATGCCAGCTCCCAGAATAGAGAAAGAAGTCAGAGGCTTTCTGGGATGTCTGAATTACATTGCCCGATTCATCTCACACCTAACTGCTACTTGTGAGCCAATCTTCAAGTTACTGAAGAAAGATCAAGTAGTACGTTGGAACGATGAATGTCAGGCCGCTTTCGAAAGGATTAAAGAGTATCTCCAAGAGCCACCTATTCTGATGCCACCAGTTGAAGGGAGACCTCTGATCTTATACTTGACAGTACTCGACAACTCAATGGGGTGTGTGCTGGGTCAACATGACGAGTCTGGCCGAAAAGAGCATGCTATTTATTACCTTAGCAAAAAGTTTACCGACTGTGAGACCCGATACTCACTGCTTGAGAAAACTTGCTGCGCTTTGGCATGGGCTGCTCGCCGGCTAAGACAGTATATGTTGACTCACACTACTTTATTGATATCAAAGATGGATCCAATCAAGTATATCTTTGATAAGCCTGCCTTGTCCGGAAGAATAGCAAGATGGCAAATGATCTTGACTGAGTATGACATCCAATATACGACCCAAAAGGCAATCAAGGGAAGTGTATTGGCAGACTGTGATACGGTGGGAGAACTGACTTGGGTTTTGCGTTTGTTTTCGCAAATGTTTCGGTTGAGCAAGATTCGCCACCGACTTTTTATTTTATCCTAAGGAAAGGTTAAAAAGCACAGCAAAAACCTTTGAGATGTTTTCTTGGGTTTGGGGAGTAGATTATAGAAAGGGAAGGTATTAGCACCCTTTATATCCATGGTTATCCATGGGCTCTTAGTTACTTGCTTAGATCACTTGCCTTGCATTTTCAATTGTTTGAAATGGTGCTTTGTGTGTGGGTTTGAAAATGTTTTGAAAAGAGGTCATTGTTGTGGCAACCTTTGTAATGATCCATGTTTGAATGTATACAAAGGTGTATTTGTCTTTTGAAAAGTTTTCAATGTTTTTGAAAGTTGTTTTGAAAGTGTGTTGTGATGTGTGTTTTGAAAAATGGCAAGGATTATTTTGCAAGATTGGTCAAGTAACCAAGAGCTATCTACCCTAAATTTCTCAAAGATTTTTCCTATGTCTTAACCCTTTTAACAGTATTGTTCCACCATTGTATTTGGTGGACAATCTTGTGTTAGGATGTTAACGGGACGGGCGCGGGTCATCGTTTAGACCATGATTGCAATAGCGCCAAGTGTCTTTGGCAATTTTTCCTTTAAGGGACTTGATCATTTTTAGGCAACTTTCGAAAGCGTCATCGAGGGACTATGATCATTTGAATTGTTTTGTTTTGCCAAAGAAACTCAACATGCAACATGGCCCATTATTGAAGGCAACAAGTGGAGTAACCCTAGGGGTGCAAGTGTGATTGGTGTTGTCCATTTTCATGCTTTTTTATCTTTGAATTATGTCAAGCTATTTTTCTTTATTTGATTTTTTGCATGCAAACCCTAGGTCTATCATGGAATTTTTAGAAAGCTTTAAAGTCTGGAATTTAAAGTCCTAAATTATTACAACATAATTATGGGATGGGGGGTACAAATGTTCAAATGGGGATGTTTAGCAAGAAATTTAAATCTAAACTATTACAATCCAAATTGAATATACAAGTTATTTAATTGTACAATAATTGAATAAATACAATAAATATGCAAAATGCACAAAAATGGTTTTATATGTATGTAAAAAGTATTTTTCATGTGACAAATAAAAAAAAATAAAAAAGGTTAATTTTTGGGTATTTTCATGGTTTAGGGCAAAACCCTAATTTTGTAAATAAAAAGTATTTATTATTTATTATATACAATATTTATTAACTATATACAAAAAATAAATAAAAAGGAAGTATATTGTAAAAAAGTGATTTTTGAGGTTAAATATTAATAAAATAAAAAATGTATTATTTTTATGTTTTTATCCTAAATATTCTAATAACTATATAAGTATTTATGTTATATATTAAATATACACAAAAATAAAAATATTTATTATTTACAAAAAAAGTATATTTTTTTAGAAAATGTTTTCAAAAGGTCAAAATAAAATAAAATCAGAAAATAAAATGTATTTGTATTATTTTCTAGGGTTTAAATAAAAAGTATATATATATTTATTTACATACATATGCCTAACAAAACAAATAAATGCCAAATAAATATAAAAAAATGTGAAAAAAATATTTTTAGTATTTTTTCATGTTTGAGCAAAAATATAAAATCAGAATCAAAAATCAAAAATAAAAAATGACAAATATATCACCTAATGGGCCAGGGGGATGTATGTGGAAAAATGTGGTGCAAACAGAAAAAACAAGTCAGGCCCAGCCCAAGGGGCTTGTCTTCAACCTCCAGCCATGTTTGAATGACAAAACGCGCACGCCTCTTGCACCAAAGCTAACTCCTGATTCTTTGACTTTTAACAAAAACTCACAACATCAATAATATAGAGCAAGCTGTCACGATTCTAAACATATAAAAAAGTTGTTCTAATTCTCAGAAATGAGAGAGAATTTCTCCTCCCCCAATTCCTGACCTAACTTTTTTCCAATGTTCAGGTTCAAAATTCTCTCAGTACACACAACATAAATGAAAAGTAATGATATAGGTAGCTTCAGGGCCATGAGTAGAGCATGTTTCATTCATAAACCTAAGCCTAACTCTTCCTAGATTGAGAGATAGAAGTCCATGTTTTTACCTGTTCAGCTTGAATCGTGTACAACAATGTGGGTACTTTCAATGGAATTTGAGGACTTGTACAGCTTGCTTGAAGTTCAGGGATGCTTCTCCAACCTCTAGCTTGCTCTGAAACTAACTGAATCGAGCTATGGAAGTTCACCTGCAAAACTGAAAAATGAAAATGGCAGATGGGGTTAGGAGTGTTACAGCTGGTGTTTAGGGCTTGGAACAGTTTCAATGGATGGTATGGAATGTGTTTGCAAGGTTATTAGCCAAAGTGCACGAGTGGATTGAGTTGTGGACCTCAATCTGCAGCAGGTGCCCTGTTTTTGCAAGAGGATGGTGTTTTTGTGTTTGAGGAGGTATGAGGGAGGGTTTAATCGTGCCTTAGGTCATTTATGATGTATGGAAAGTGTTTACAAACTTTGCTTTGGCTAGTTGTTACATGAATGAGAGATGGCATCTGTTATGCAAGTTTTCTTCTACTTGAAGCAAGAAAATGCCAGTTTCAAAACAGGCCTGTCCAATGCCCTAAACTATGCTGCACCTCTTGTTCTTGATCAGAGTGATTTGTGTACAAAATTCTTTCTTCAAAGATCTGGCCCATGCCTCTTGGATTTGTATTTGACATAAAGCATTACTTTTCAAAAATGGCAAAGTTACTTTTTCTAATTATGGATTAATTTTGTGTGTAATGACCAAATGAACAAAATAACATCTTGGCACATTGGTTTGGCATTTAATTATTGAGTGTGAGAAGGGTTAGAGGCCTGTAATCTAGCTTGTACAAGCTGATTTCAAAAATGCCCATGTTATGAACATGCATTTGGTCATGAACAAAAGTGACTTTTGCCCAACTTTGCCAATTCGATTCTCCCTAACCACAAGGGTGTTTGAGAAGTTCTTTGACAATTTGGAAAGCTTGGAATGTGTACTACAATCCATATTTGTAATGCAAGTTGATATTACAAGTGGAAGCATGTGAAAAGTGGCCATGAAGTTGGGCAAAAATCCTGCCTAAAATAGGTCAAAAAATTTCTAAGTTAAGAATGTTTTGCACCCCTATTCCAAAAATTATAACTTGAGCTACAAGCTTCTTTTGAGAAAACTTTGTGAAACAAAGTTGTAGATTTTGCAATGGACTACAACTTTCATGTTTTGAGTTTGGTTTGAATCCAAATATATCGTGATGAAAAAATGGGACAAAGTTAGGAAAAAATTAGGAAATTTCATAACTTAGAAATTTTCTAAGTTATGAAATTTCTTCATTTCAAACCCTAATTTGTAATTTTTGATTTCTTGATGAACAAGTTTCATAATTTGACATGTCTTGATGAAAAATGAATCTTGGCACTTGATTTTGACCAAAAAGTCAAAGTTTGACTTTTCAATATACAGTCAAATTTTGCTCAGTTGAATGGAAAATTCATCTGTCAATCTTGTGCATTTGGGATCTTTTGAACTTGTTGAATGTGTCAAGACCATGCCATTGAACCCTTGAGTCCATATGTGAGCTTGGTTTGCCATTGGTTAGGTCAAACAGTCAAAAATTGCCTTTGTGCAGTCAAAACCCTAAAAATGACCATTTTGCCCTTTTGGTGATCTGATCAAATTTCTTGTGGAATTGTGATCCAAACTTGATAAAATGGTCCATATGAGTTCATAATGTTGATGTGGGTCAAAAATCACGAGGTTTGACTGTCAATTGACCACAATTGACTTTTTCCCCAGTACAACTGATTTCTAGGTCAACTGTCCAATTGACTGGGCAAAGATGGGAATCAAGGCTTGAAACTTGGTATGGATAAACTTGTGAGTCCAACATGAAACATGAAAGTCATTTTGGGCATTTTAGGTCAAAACATCTTTGTGCAAACTCAAACCCTAATTTGGGTCAACAGTGCACGGAGGAGTCTTGAGCAGAGCAAACCCTAACTGGATCTTGAGCTCCAAGGGTCATGTGGTGAGAAAATATTGATGAAATGGGAGGGAAAATTTTGGGGTACAACAGTTGCCCCTGTTCAATCTTCTTGAACCTGAAGAGTTAGATTGGCAAGTTTTCCTTTCGCGACTCGAGGGTAAAAGGAGATTGGACACTAGAGTGCCCAGAAATTTGCACTCGCATAGTGGAGTATCAGCAATGTGATGTCGGGAATGGGCTTATAGATGCCATTTGGAAGTGTAAGAGATAGTTGTAGAGATGGGCTTAAAGATGCCATTGGGGGTGTCGATCGCGTAAGAGATTCCTTAGCGAGAACTTGCGTACCTGAGAAAGAAAGATGGTTTCCTGGCTTGCTACAAGTGTTGATCTTCAGTCTCTTCATGCGGATATGCCCTGGCTAGATACAGGTATCGAATCTACAATCAAACGCTCACAGATATGCCCTGGCTAGGTACATGAATCAAATCCGGAACTTCAAAAGGTTGCTTACAGACGTGCCCTGGCTGGATACAGGTATCGAATCTCTAAACTATTCATGCAGATATGCCCTGGCTAGATATAGGTGTCGAATCCACAATTAAATACTCACAGATATGCCCTGGCTGGATACAGGAATCAAATCTAGAATTGGTCGTCTACAGATATGCCCTGGCTGGATACAGGAATCGAATCTGGAATTGGTCGTCTACAGATATGCCCTGGCTGGATACAGGTATCGAATCTCTAAACTATTCATGCAGATATGCCCTAGCTAGATACAAGTGTCGAATCCACAATCAAATACTCACAGATATGCCCTGACTGGATACATGAATCGAATATGGAATTGGTCATCTACAGATATGCCCTGGCTGGGTACAGGTATCGAATCTGGAAATTATCGTCTACAAATATGCCCTGGCTGGATATAGGTAACGAATCTGGAAATTATCGTCTACAGATATGCCCTAGCTGGATACAGGTATCGAATCTGGAAATCAATCACTCACAGATATGCCCTGGCTAGATACATGAATCGAATCTGGAATTGTGACAGTTGATAGTAATCATCTTCGGATTGTCCTTTTTTCCTGAAAAGGCAAAATATCAGTTGTATGCAATGTCATGATGTATGAAATGCATGATGTCATGATGTTTTTCAAGAATAAATGAGATTGTGTGATATGATGCGTATATGCATGCGTCATGGTGTATGATAATGTGATGAATGTATTTTTGTCTAGGAAAATAAATCCTTGACGACTGCCGGGAGTTTGTGGAATCCTGGGCTGATGTTGAAGAGTGGAGTTCTTCGTTTCCGCTGGGGATGATGGTTGCAAGAATAAATCGGTAGGAGAAGATGACTCCGTTGGGGAATAAACTTGTTGGAGAGATTACTCTACGGGGAATTACTCCGTGGGAAGAGATACTTCGCTGAGGTTTTGATGAGAGCTCCGCTGGGGATTCCACTGATAAGTTATGTTGGGGAATTTGATGAACTCCGCTGGGGAATAGGAAGAACTTCGCCGAGGACGATCTTTCCGTGGTAATTAGCTGAGGATAACCCAGTTATACCCTGGTGGGGAAATAACCTTTGAATAAAGTCGGGGAGAGACGTATGTACACTGCAGGTGATAAGCTTCCAGAATCTACTGGGGATAAGCTTCCAGAATCTACTGGGATATGGATTCCACTTTCCTGGGGAAACTTTGGACTGTACTGGGGAATGGTTCCACTGGGGTGTCTGTATTCCGCCCGGGAACAAATCTTATATTAAGACTGCCGGGGATGCTTGCTGAGGAATGTCTATACTCCGCTGGGGAATGTTGAGATCTTCTGGGGATACCCAACTTCCTTAAGGCTGGCAGTAGACTAACTCGGCTTGGGGAGAGTATCGCTGACTTGCTGGAGATACTGTGCCTTTTCAGGGCTGATGGGGGACCAACTCTGCCTGGGGAGAGTATTGTTGAATCTCGTCTTATTCAACGGGGAGTGAAGGTATCCTGGTTACGTTCTTCAGCCGAACCTACTTTGGTACCTTGGTGGACAGAGCAACTAGATCGCTTAGACAATTCTTTATTGCCCCTGTTTCTGATGTCATCTGTAATTAGTCCTTTGTTTCGCATGCAAATATTCATGATTAGCAATTAATGTCAAATGCATATATCAAAAATGAACATTGGACGTTCTTTGCAAAACAAAACAGAAAAAGAAAAAACGATGGGTAATTTGTCTGAAAAATTGAACTTGTATTGATTTTGAAATTTTCATGTAAATAGGCGTTTTGTGTACAGGAGGATGACGTCCTAGTAAGAGAACGCCGCCGAGCAAAATAGAGTTTATACAACTTTGTGAAAAGGAAACAAAACAGCTATGTGAAAAATAATCCCACTGGGTTCCAACTCTGCTATCGCCTTTATGTCTTTAAGCATCTCATCACTCTGCTGCTTAGTTGAAGATGAAGCTGATTGATTGGAGTCATCTGAGCCCGATAGTTTATGCCGAATTCTGGATGCAAGGTGATCCAATGAGACATAGTATTACGCTTTATCCCTAACTTTTGCCTGGACCGCCCTTTCGGGTTCTCAGTCCACCGGGATACCCATTTTTGCCCAAGCCGCCTTTTCAGGTTTTCGACTTGCCGGGTGTACATATTTTTTTTCATTTCGTCCCTTATTTTTGCCCGAACCCTTTTGGTTCACCGGGAAGCCCTTATTTTTGCCTAGGGGTGTCAACCTAGCGGGTCTTTAATTCATGCGTAGTATCTTTTTACTATGTCTGCATTGGCGAGGTGAGGAAGGTCGTCACCATCCATGGTGGTTAGAATCATAGCTCCTCCTGAGAAGATATGTTTAACCACAAATGGCCCTTCGTACGTAGGGGTCCATTTGCCCCTGGGATCACTTTGAGAAAGAATGATGCGCTTGATTACCAGATTTCTGACTTGATACTCTTGTCGTCTGACCTTCTTGTTAAATGCCCTGATCATCCGTTTTTGGTACGTATGACCATGACAAATAGCAGTGAGTCTCTTTTCGTCAATTAGGTTTAATTGATCAAGCCGAGTCTGGATCCAGTCATCTTTGCTTAAACCTGCATCCTTCATTATCCGGAGAGAGGGTATATGGACTTCAATAGGTAAGACTGCCTCCATGCCATAGACCAAGGAAAAGGGAGTTGCCCCTAGTGACGTCCGTGCTGAGGTACGGTACCCATGAAGAGCAAACGGAAAAATTTCGTGCCAATCTTTGTAGGTCACTGTCATCTTCTGCACAATCTTCTTAATATTCTTATTCGCTGCTTCTACAGCCCCATTCATCTTCGGTCGATAGGGAGAAGAGTTGTGGTGCTATATCTTGAATTGCTCGCAGAGCTCAGTGATCATTTTGTTGTTAAGATTGGTACCATTATCCGTAATGATCCTCTCAGGTACACCGTATCGACAGATCAGGTTGTGCCGAATGAACCGTGCCACGACGTTCTTGGTTACGGTAGCGAAGGAAGCTGCCTCGACCCACTTTGTGAAGTAATCAATCGCTACTAAGATGAAGCGATGCCCGTTGGATGCCGTAGGTCTAATTTCTCCGATAATATCAATGCCCCACATTGCAAAGGGCCAGGGTGCTGTCAAGACGTTCAGAGGGACCGGAGGAATGTGCACCTTATTAGCATAGATCTGGCATTTATGACAAGTTCGAGAATGCTGATAACAGTCGGCTTCCATTGTGGACCAGAAATATCCTGCGGGAAGGATTTTCTTTGCCATGGTATGTCCACTGGAATGTGTTCCGAAGGTACCTTCATGTAGCTCTGCCATGATCCTTTCTACTTCAGTCTTATCCACACAACGCAGTAAGGTTGAATCATGGTTTTGCTTGTAGAGAATGCCATTGCTGAGGAAGAACTTTGCCACAAACCTTCTCAGGAACTTCTTGTCATTAACAGATGCGCTTTTGGGGTATTCTTGAGCTTCAAGGTACCTCTTCACTTCATGATACTAGGGTTTTTCTGTTACCTCTTCGGTCTCAAGATCGCAGCAATATGCAGGTTCGTCCAACTTCCAGATAATGATCCGGGGAGCCTCGTTGTCCCATTTGACTTTGAACATAGAAGACATCGTAGCCAATGCGTCTGCTAACTGATTCTCCTCTCTTGGGAAATGTTCAAAGGTTATCTCCTCGAAGTGGGGAATCAACGCCAGCACATACTCCTTGTAAGGAATAATATTTGGGTGTTTCATATCCCACTCGCCTTTGATCTGATTGATCACGAGAGCGGAATCTCCGAAGACACTCAGAAACTTGATCCTTAAGTCAATTGCAGCTTGAAGACCCATGATACATGCTTCATACTCTGCCATGTTGTTGGTGCAGTTGAAACATAGCCGGGCGGTGAGTGGAGTATGAGTGCCTTTAGGGGATATGATCACAGCACCGATACCATTACCCAAAGCGTTCGAGGCTCCGTCAAAGTGCATAGACCATCGGGATCCTTCCTCAGGTCCTTCATCCGGTCCAGGTACTTCACAATCAGTCACTACCATGATATCCTCGTCTGGAAATTCAAAGTTCATCAACTGGTAATCATCCACTGCCTGGTGTGCCAAATGGTCTGCCAATACACTTCCCTTGATTGCTTTCTGAGTCGTGTACTAGATGTCGTATTCTGTCAATATCATCTGCCATCTTGCTATTCTTCTGGACAAGGCAGGCTTTTCGAAGATGTACTTTATTGGATCCATTTTTGAAATCAACAGAGTAGTGTGAATCAACATATACTGTCTCAGCCGGCGAGCAGCCCATACCAAAGCGTAGCAAGTTTTCTCGAGCAGTGAGTATCGGGTCTCACAGTCGGTAAACTTTTTGCTAAGGTAATAAATGGCGTGTTCTTTTCGGCCAGACTCGTCATGCTGCCCCAGCACACACCCCATTGAGTTATCCAGTACTGTCAAGTATAAGATTAGAGGTCTCCCTTCAACCGGCGGCATAAAAATGGGTGGTTCTTGGAGATACTCTTTGATTCTTTCGAAAGCGGCCTGACATTCATCGTTCCAACGTACTACTTGATTTTTCTTCAGCAACTTGAAGATTGGTTCACAGGTAGCAGTTAGATGCGAGATGAATCGGGCAATGTAGTTCAACCGTCCTAGAAAGCCTCTGACTTCTTTATCTGTCTTGGGAGTTGGAATCTCTTGTTTGGCTTTCACTTTGGCAGGGTCCACTTGAATGCCTTTGTCGCTTACGACGAAGCCTAGCAATTTTCCAGATCTCACCCCAAAGGTGCACTTGTTTGGGTTCAACCTCAGCTTGTACAACTTCAGACGGTTAAACAACTTCTGTAGATGGTCAAGGTGTTCCTCCTCAGTTTGGGACCTTGCAATCATATCGTCGACGTATACTTCTATCTCGTGATGGATCATGTCATGAAACAACGCAACCATGGCACGTTGGTAGGTTGCCCCAACATTTTTCAACCCAAAAGGCATGACCTTGTAGCAAAAGGTGCCCCACTGAGTAACAAAAGTGGTCTTCTCCATGTCTTCAGGAGCCATCTTGATCTGATTATAACTGGAGAAGCCGTCCATGAAGGAGAATACTTTATGCTGAGCAGTGTTGTCAACCAGAACGTCGATATGAGGAAGAGGGAAATCATCCTTAGGGCTCGCCCTCTTCAAATCCCTGTAATCAACACACATTCGGACCTTACCATCCTTCTTCGGCACTGGAACCACGTTGGCAATCCACTGAGGGTAAGAAGTCACTGCTAGAAACCCGGCATCAAATTGTTTCATAACCTCAGCTTTGATTTTCTCGGACATTTCTGGACGCATACGGCGGACCTTCTATTTTACCGGAGGGCATTCTTCCTTGGTAGGCAGGTGATGAACCACGAAGTCGGTATCCAACCCAGGCATGTCTTCGTAAGACCAGGCAAAGATTTCCACATAGTCATGCAGCATCTGAATCAACCGTTGTTTCACACTGAGCTCTAGATTGGCACCAATCTTGACTTCCTTTCTGTCTGTCTCAGTACCCAGATTTACCGTTTCCACTGGCTCTTCATGTGGCTGAATGGCCCTCTCTTCCTGGAGTAACAGTCTTGCGAGCTCACCAGGCACTTCGTAATCATCTTCACCTTCGTCTTCGGCTAAGTTGATCGGAATTTCGAAGTCATAACTGGCAGTAGCAGAGTCGTTACCAGTGAGATCCAGAGTGGATTGGAACCTGTATAGGTGAGTGTGTGTAAATATAGCTGTTTTGAAATATATAATAAAGAAAGAAAAGGAGCGCAAGATTTTGAAATGCAACAAACGTCCAATGTTTTTATTAATGATATATGAAAATGACACACAAAAGCCCTCACAAATGAAGCCACGGTGCCCCGGGTAAGACACCGAGCCATAAAAGTTTCAAAATATTGTCTGTTACAAATTCAAAACAAAAGAGTTCATTACTGAGTGACAAAAGTAATAGGTGTGAAGTCTTTGGCAGTCCAGTTGCTTGGTCCACCGTTGGTTGTTGGGTAGATCCTGCTGTCGAATTCAGATTCCTCCACGTCGTCTTCAATAGCATTTACTCCCGGATTGGTGATGAACACAGGAGGTCTTCCAATCCTTGCCTTACAAACAGCCCTCTGAGCTTCTGCAGTGAAACCCAAACCAAACTTGTCGGTCTTTGGAGTGAAATCAGGAAGTCAGCCCCAGTTTGCGCACTCACCCTTCTCAATCACAGCCCGGGCATCCTTTAAGGAAGCCATCTTCAAAGGAGAGTCTTCTTTAGTCACAGTCTCTGCTGATGCCAGTGTCTGAGGCACCTCTTCAAAGTGTTGAAAGGGGGTCTCAATGAACTCCCCATCCATTTCTATGTACCGGAATGAGTTGAGGTGGCTGACCATGTATTCTTCCTCCCCCTGAACTGTAATAATTTTCCCTCTAACCGGGTACTTAAGCTTCTGATGTAGTGTGGAGGTCACAGCTCCAGCCTTGTGGATCCATGGACGACCCAACAAACAAGAATAGGATGGTCGGATGTCCATCACATAGAATGTAGAATCAAAAACTTGAGAACCAACTCTGATTGGAATGTCAATTTCCCCATGTACCATCCTTTTCGAACCGTCAAAGGCCCGGACAACAATGTTACTAGGCTTGAGCTCTAAACCCTCACAATCCAACTTGTCTAGGGCCTTCTTGGGTAATACGTTCAATGAATAACCAGTGTCTACCAACACATGGGCAAGAGTAGTGCCCCTGCATTCAATGGAGACATGCAGGGCGTCGTTATGGTTCTTTCCTTTGGCAGTCAGATCGGCGTCAGAGAAGCCCAAACCATTATCGGCAGTCAAGTTGGCCACCCAATCGGTAAATTGATCAGCAGACGTTTCTTGTGGCACATGGGCCGTCTTCAAGAAGGAAATCAGGGCCTTGGCATGGGCCTCTGAACACAACAACAGTGATATCATAGAAATTTTAGAGGGGGTGTGCCCCAGCTGCTCAACTACATTGAAATCACTCTTCTTGATAATCTTGAGAATCTCTTCTATCTCTTGCTGGGAAGCTTCAACATTGGTTGTCTTTGGTGCTTCCGTCAGGGCAGGCAAATCAGTAGCAATCCCTTTGCCCCGAGCGTCAGATGACTCGGCAGCAGGGGTAGAAACAGGAACTTGATCAGGAAGGGGAGCAGGCACACTTGCAGGTATGATGATAAGAGGTCTCTGAATAGCTGGTGGTGCAATATATGGTGAGAACAGCCTACCACTGCGAGTAACTTTGGCAGGCCTGGTGATGTTGCTGACGCCGGTACTTGTATCGAACTCTTGTTTTACTCTGAGCACATAAACATCTGCCCCATAGTGCCACGAGACAGCTTTGTCGGATGTATAGGGGAGGGGCCCCAGAACAGTAATAACGATAGGAGCAATCTTCTGAGTAGACATGATTTTGACAGGATTCTTTGAGAGAGCCTTAGGAGGTTTATTGAAAATAGTGACAATAGAAACTTCTTCGGTACGGGTAGTAGGAACAGCAATCTTCTCGAACAAGATCTCTTTATTATCCATCAGGCTTTGGATACCTGACTTCAACAAGGGACAACCAGCAGGTGAAACAACACATAAATGGCAACCTTTACTACATCCCGGAAATAAACCGGCTAGCAACAGGTTCCTCTTGACAGTCAACAACGAAGTAACAATATCATCCATGGAGGCTACATACAGGTCTTCTTCCACAACATTCACTCCATGCTGGGGCATGGGAGCAGTTACAACATTGGGCCTTTCGGGCGCCTCAAACTGTATTTCCTTGGCATCAATAAGGTCCTGAACCTTATTCCTCAGAGCCCAGCAATCATCCGTAGTATGCCCCCGGGCTATCAGAGTGATAAGCGCAACGGGCGTTGGGGTTGTACTTTGGAGAAGCTGTGTTCACTATCTCCGGAGCTTCTTTGAAAGTTACCAGATTGGTTGACAGTAGTTGCGGCAAAATCTGAGACAGGGTCATGCTGAGTCGAGTGTACTGCCTTTTGGGTCTCTCACCCCTTGGTTGGTTATACTGCTGAGGAGCAGCAGCAGGCTTTGAAATTACCACCGCGTTGACAGCTTGGTGGCGTTCCAGTTTGTTCTGTCTCCTTGGACCATAAACAGCACTGGCTTCCTTCTTGAAGGGCTTCTTTTCAATACTTGAGGAGGCACCTTTCTGTATCTTCCCCGACTTGATACCGGCTTCTACTCGCTCGCCAGTCAGAATTAATTCAGTAAACCCTGCGGAAGAGCTACCGATCAGATGGTTAAAGAATGGACTAGACAGGGTCCCCAGGAACATATCAACAAGTTCTCTATCAGAAAGAGGTGGCTGCACTCTTCCGGCCAGATCGTGCCATTTCTGGGCGTATTCCTTGAATCCTTCACCTGAGGCCATCCCCATACTCTGTAGCTGAGTACGGGTTGGCGCCAAGTCAGAGTTATACTGATATTGGCGATAAAAAGCAGCTTCCAGATCCTCCCAACTATGTATCTCTGACCTTTCCAGCTTGTAAAACCAGTCTAGCTGAGTGCCAGACAGGCTATCTTGAAAGAAGTGCACCCAAAGATTTCTGTCGGAAGTGTGAGGTTGGATTCTTCGGACATACGACCTTAGGTGCATTTTTGGGCAAGACATCCCATCATATCTGGCATAGATTGGCACTTTGAACTTCGGGGGGATCACAATTCCAGCAATTAATCCCAAATCTTCGAAATCCAAGCCGGGAACTCTCTGCAGCTCCATAGCTGCCAACCTGTCTTCCAAGTTTTTGTACTTATCATCGGCCGACGGGTATTGTTGCTCTGAGTAGTCTTCGTCTTCTTCAGCCTCTTCTTCTTCAGCTTCGGATTCAGATGGTACCGCAGCCCCTTTTCCTTTACTGGTTCCCTCTTCAGACGTAGGGGGAAATTCAAGAACTCTTCTGGCTTCACCCTCAAACCTTCTTCCCAAGGTAGCCACCCCGACTCTTTTCTTCTTCTTTTTCACTTGCTCTTTGTTCCCAAGCAGGACTTTTAGATCCTCCTGACCCTTTGCCAAGGTCATCAAGAAATGTTGAAACTGTGAGTTTTGAGACTGCAAATCCTTGACTGTCTGTTCGAGATCCATCTTACTGAAATAAATAGCATAAAGATAAGGAAACCTGGTGTGGAGACCTGCTTATGCGCATGATGAATGATATGCTTATTTATGCAATGCATTCAAGGATTTAGAAATTCAAAATTGTTGCAGACAAAAAGAACGCACGTCATATTAATAAGAAGAAATTTGTTAGTACATAAATGCCCCATGGGCCAAATATTACAAAAAATTCTCAAGGTAAAAAGATGTTGCGCATCCTCTTTGGTGCGATGTAGGTGTTGAGGGTCTCTTCCTCATGGAGTCGGCGGGTAAGCTCCAAAACCTTCTTCTCACTAGCGTAGAAGCTGGCTTCAAAAGTGTTCCGTTCCTCCTTGAGTTGGATCCAACTCTTCTGCATCTCCTCCCATGATGTTGGCATGTCAGGATATAGGATGGTGTAGGGAACCTCTCCTTCCTTAACGGGCTCTTTAATCACAGGGAGAACATGAGGGTAAGGCATCATTAGACTCTGGGCTCAGGTTCGTACCCATTTTAGATAAGGCTCAAGAGGGATGGAGTTCTTGTGCCCTAGTGTCTTGCTGTCTACCTTGTTAGGCATCCTCCAAGCTCTGATGAATCTTTGGCGAAGTCCTTGCGCATCGTTGTCAAAGTCAAAAACTAGGTCAGGAATCAACATGTCATGAGGGCCATCCCTCCGTGCATATCCAAATTGTCTCAAAGCTAGACAAGGGTTGTAGGTAATGCCTCCTCTAATGCCAAGTAATGGAACATTAGGGAACTCTCCACAACGATCGACGATGATGACATTTTCTCTGGACCGAGAACACCAATGTACATCAGAGTGTGTGAGGGTCATCAATCGTTGTGATCACCTTAAGCCTTGGTCATTCTTCAAGACAGATTGTGGAAGGTGCGAAATAAACCACCTTGCAAGGAGAGGAGTACAACACATGAGAACACCCCTCTTTCTCATTGTTCGTGTGTAAAATGAGTGGAGGATGTCCCCAAGCAATGTTGGTATTGGATTTCTGGATAAGAAGATCTTGACGGTGTTGACATCTATAAGCTGGTCAGGGTTTGGGAACAGGACCAACCCGTAAATGAGGAGTGCCACAATTTCTTCAAAGGCTTGTAGATCCAATGAATTCCAACACTCTTGTGCCTTCTCAAACAAGAATTTTGCCAAGAAGCCTTTGACACCGCTTCTAGTTTCCCAATGCCCCTTGATGTCAGATGGTTGCAAGTGTAGTGCTTGAGCAACATCTTCAGGATTTGGTTCTTTTTCCGTACCGTTGTAGGGTAGTTGATTAAGAATAGGAATTCTCAAGAGTTGAGAAAATTCCTCCAAAGTGGGCACCAATTGGTAGTCGGGGAATGTGAAACAATGGTGAAGGGGGTCAAAGAACTGGAACAACACCTTTACCATGTCCTCTTCAATGCTGGTGTTGACTAGGCTGAGCAGTCCACCATGTCTTTCACTGAAGGGAGAGCTTTCCAGAATTCTGGATGTGAGCTCTTTGAGTTGAGGAGGGATTCTCACAAGGTTGACTTGGATAGTTTTCCTGTGAAGAATTTCCATGACCTACAAAACAAGAACAAAGATGAAAATCCAAACCCTTGAAATGGTTAGTGTATGCATATGATGCTTTATGATGTTCATGATGTATGCACAAACATATGTACAAGCAATTCACACAAAACCTTAGTTTCAGGCTTGCATGAGGTTTCATAGGTAAGTACCCTCTTGAGTGAAGTTGGCTTAAAAACCTGTCCTATAAATAGTAACCGGGTTCTAAGGAGCTCAATATCACTGGATTGTTTTCCATGTTCATTGTTTTGGTTTAGCCACTTAACTAGCGACCAAAATATTCCAATAAAACAACCCTCAATGAGTGTAGTATCGAGTATCTACCAACTTCGGACTACACCAAAGCCGGTCATCTCACTACCACTAATAAAAGGCCAAGATGGTCAAGTAAGGTTCTAGGTCATTAGTGCTTAGTGACATCACTCAGCGGCCCCGTACTCTCCTTGATTGAACTCAAGGGTTACCGGTACTCACAAATATGTCGCACTAATATAGCTATTGCTTCAACTGTGTCGGTATACCACGCACAGTTTCCACAACGTATTGCTATCTATGAATGTTTCCCCAAATCCGGGTGTAGGATTTCAAGCCCAAACAAGAGAACCAAAATATAAAGAAATCAAAGCAAACAATTAGTCATGCAAGAGGGTGATCTAAACCCTAAGGTTACTCCACTTTCAAATTTTCCCCAGCAGAGTCACCAGTTCTGTGATACGGTGGGAGAACTGACTTGGGTTTTGCGTTTGTTTTCGCAAATGTTTCGGTTAAGCAAGAGTCGCCACCGACTTTTTATTTTATCCTAAGGAAAGGTTAAAAAAAAGCACTGAAAAAACCTTTGAGATGTTTTCTTGGGTTCGGGGAGTAGATTATAGAAAGGGAAGGTATTAGCACCCTTTCTATCCATGGTTATCCATGGGCTCTTAGTTACTTGCTTAGATCACTTGCCTTGCATTTTCAATTGTTTGAAATGGTGCTTTGTGTGTGGGTTTGAAAATGTTTTGAAAAGAGGCCATTGTTGTGGCAACCTTTGTAATGATCCATGTTTGAATGTATACAAAGGTGTATTTGTCTTTTGAAAAGTTTTCAATGTTTTTGAAAGTTGTTTTGAAAGTGTGTTGTGATGTGTGTTTTGAAAAATGGCAAGGATTGTTTTGCAAGATTGGTCAAGTAACCAAGAGCTATCTACCCTAAATTTCTCAAAGATTTTTCCTATGTCTTAACCCTTTTAACAGTATTGTTCCACCATTGTATTTGGTGGACAATCTTGTGTTAGGATGTTAACGGGACGGGCGCGGGTCATCGTTTAGACCATGATTGCAATAGCGCCAAGTGTCTTTGGCAATTTTCCTTTAAGGGACTTGATCATTTTTTAGGCAACTTTCGAAAGCGTCATCGAGGGACTATGAGCATTTGAATTGTTTTGTTTTGCCAAAGAAACTCAACATGCAACATGGCCCATTATTGAAGGCAACAAGTGGAGTAACCCTAGGGGTGCAAGTGTGATTGGTGTTGTCCATTTTCATGCTTTTTTATCTTTGAATTAGGTCAAGCTATTTTTCTTTATTTGATTTTTTGCATGCAAACCCTAGGTCTATCATGACATTTTTAGAAAGCTTTAAATTGTGGAATTTAAAGTCCTAAATTATTACAACATAATTATGGGATGGAGGGTACAAATGTTCAAATGGGGATGTTTAACAAGAAATTTAAATCTAAACTATTACAATCCAAATTGAATATACAAGTTATTTAATTGTATAATAATTGAATAAATACAATAAATATGCAAAATGCACAAAAATGGTTTTATATGTATGTAAAAAGTATTTTTCATGTGACAAATAAACAAAAATAAAAAAAGGTTAATTTTTGGGTATTTTCATGGTTTAGGGCAAAACCCTAATTTTGTAAATAAAAAGTATTTATTATTTATTATATACAATATTTATTAACTATATACAAAAAATAAATAAAAAGGAAGTATATTGTAAAAAAAGTAATTTTTGAGGTTAAATATTAATAAAAGAAAAAATGTATTATTTTTATGTTTTTATCCTAAATATTCTAATAACTATATAAGTATTTATATTATATATTAAATATATTAAATATACACAAAAATAAAAATATTTATTATTTACAAAAAAAGTATATTTTTTTAGAAAATGTTTTCAAAAGGTCAAAATAAAATAAAATCAGAAAATAAAATGTATTTGTATTATTTTCTAGGGTTTAAATAAAAAGTATATATATATTTATTTACATACATATGCCTAACAAAACAAATAAATGCCAAATAAATATAAAAAAATGTGAAAAAAATATTTTTAGTGTTTTTTCATGTTTGAGCAAAAATATAAAATCAGAATCAAAAAGAAAAAATCAAAAATGACAAATATATCACATAATGGGCCAGGGGAGTGTATGTGGAAAAATATGGTGCAAACAGACAAAACAAGTCAGGCCCAGCCCAAGGGGCTTGTCTTCAACCTCCAGCCATGTTTGAATGACAAAACGCGCGCGCCTCTTGCACCAAAGCTAACTCCTGATTCTTTGACTTTTAATAAAAACTCACAACATCAATAATGTAGAGCAAGCTGTCACGATTCTAAACATATAAAAAAGTTGTTCTAATTCTCAGAAATGAGAGAGAATTTCTCCTCCCCCAATTCTTGACCTAACTTTTTTCCAATGTTCAGGTTCAAAATTCTCTCAGTACACACAACATAAATGAAAAGTAATGATATGGGTAGCTTCAGGGCCATGAGTAGAGCATGTTTCATTCATAAACCTAAGCCTAACTCTTCCTAGATTGAGAGATAGAAGTCCATGTTTTTACCTGTTCAGCTTGAATCGTGTACAACAATGTGGGTACTTTCAATGGAATTTGAGGACTTGTATAGCTTGCTTGAAGTCCAGGGATGCTTCTCCAACCTCTAGCTTGCTTTGAAACTAACTGAATCGAGCTATGGAAGTTCACCTGCAAAACTGAAAAATGAAAATGGCAGATGGGGTTAGGAGTGTTACAGCTGGTGTTTCGGGCTTGGAGCAGTTTCAATGGATGGTATGGAATGTGTTTGCAAGGTTATTAGCCAAAGTTCACGAGTGGATTGAGTTGTGGACCTCAATCTGGAGCAGGTGCCCTGTTTTTGCAAGAGGATGGTGTTTTTGTGTTTGAGGAGGTATGAGGGAGGGTTTAATCGTGCCTTAGGTCAGTTATGATGTATGGAAAGTGTTTACAAACTTTGCTTTGGCTAGTTGTTACAGGAATGAGAGATGGCATCTGTTATGCAAGTTTTCTTCTACTTGAAGCAAGAAAATGCCAGTTTCAAAACAGGCCTGTCCAATGCCCTAAACTATGCTGCACCTCTTGTTCTTGATCAGAGTGATTTGTGTACAAAGTGCTAGCTTCAAAGATCTGGCCCATGCCTCTTGGATTTGTATTTGACATAAAGCATTACTTTTCAAAAATGGCAAAGTTACTTTTTCTAATTATGGATTAATTTTGTGTGTAATGACCAAATGAACAAAATAACATCTTGGCACATTGGTTTGGAATTTAATTATTGAGTGTGAGAAGGGTTAGAGGCCTGTAATCTAGCTTTTACAAGCTGATTTCAAAAATGCCCATGTTATGAACATGCATTTGGTCATGAACAAAAGTGACTTTTGCCAAACTTTGCCAATTCGATTCTCCCTAACCACAAGGGTGTTTGAGAAGTTCTTGGACAATTTGGAAAGCTTGGAATGTGTAATACAATCCATCTTTGTAATGAAAGTTGAGATTCCAAGTGGAAGCATGTGAAAAGTGACCATGAAGTTGGGCAAAAATCCTGCCTAAAATAGGTCAAAAAATTTCTAAGTTAAGAATGCTTTGCACCCCTATTCCAAAAATTATAACTTGAGCTACATGCTTCTTTTGAGAAAACTTTGTGAATCAAAGTTGTATATTTTTCAATGGACTACAACTTTCATGTTTTGAGTTTGGTTTGAATCCAAATATATCTTGATGAAAAAATGGGACAAAGTTAGGAAAAAATTAGGAAATTTCATAACTTAGAAAATTTCGAAGTTATGAAATTTCTTCATTTCAAACCCTAATTTGTAATTTTTGATTTCTTGATGAACAAGTTTCATAATTTGACATATCTTGATGAAAAATGAATCTTGGCACTTGATTTTGACCAAAAAGTCAAAGTTTGACTTTTCAGTATACAGTCAAATTTTGCTCAGTTGAATGGAAAATTCATCTGTCAATCTTGTGCATTTGGGATCTTTTGAACTTGTTGAATGTGTCAAGACCATGCCATTGAATCCTTGAGTCCATATGTGAGCTTGTTTTTCCATTGGTTAGGTCAAACATTCAAAAATTGCCTTTGTGCAGTCAAAACCCTAAAAATGACCATTTTGCCCTTTTGGTGATCTGATCAAATTTCTTGTGGAATTGTGATCCAAACTTGATCAAATGGTCCATATGAGTTAATAATGTTGATGTGGGTCAAAAATCATGAGGTTTGACTGTCAATTGACCACAGTTGACTTTTCCCCCAATACAGCTGATTTCTAGGTCAACTGTCCAATTGACTGGGCAAAGATGGGAATCAAGGCTTGAAACTTGGTATGGATAAACTTGTGAGTCCAACATGAAGCATGAAAGTCATTTTGGGCATTTTAGGTCAAAACATCTTTGTGCAAACTCAAACCCTAATTTGGGTCAACAGTGCACGGAGGAGTCTTGAGCAGAGCAAACCCTAACTGGATCTTGAGCTCCAAGGGTCTTGTGGTGAGAAAATATTGATGAAATGGGAGGGAAAATTTTGGGGTACAACACAGACCATTTGGCACATCAGGCAGTGGATGATTACCAGTCTATGAACTTTGAATTTTCGGACGAGAATATCATGGTAGTGACCGACTGTGAGACACATGGACCGGATGAAGGACCTGAGGAGGGATCCCGATGGTCTATGTACTTTGATGGAGCTTCAAATGCTTTGGGTAATGGAATTGGCATTGTGATCATATCTCCTAAAGGCTCTCATACTCCATTTACCACCCGACTATGTTTCAACTGCACCAACAACATGGCTGAGTATGAAGCATGCATTATGGGTCTTCGAGCAGCAATTGACCTAATGATTAAGTTCTTGAGTGTTTTTGGAGATTCCGCTCTCGTGATCAGTCAGATCAAAGGCGAGTGGGATATGAAACACCCAAACCTTATTCCTTACAAGGAGTATGTATTGACATTGCTTCCCCATTTTGAGGAGATAACCTTTGAACACTTCCCTAGAGAGGAGAATCAGTTGGCGGACGCGCTGGCTATAATGTCTTCTATGTTCAAAATCAATTGGGACAACGAGGCTCCCCGGATCATCATTGAAAGATTGGATGAACCTGCGCATTGCTTTGATCTTGATAATGAAGAAGTAACAGAAAATCCCTGGTATCATGAGGTGAATAGGTATCTTGAAGCTCAAGAATACCCCGAGGTTGCATCTGTTAATGACAAGAAGTTTATGAGGAGGTTCGCGGTAAAGTTCTTCATCAGCAATAACATCCATTACAAGAGTAACCATGATTCAACTTTACTGCGTTGTGTGGATAAGATTGAAGCAAAAAGGATCATGACAGAGTTACATGAAGGTACCTTTGGAACCCATTCTAGTGGACATACCATGGCAAAGAAAATCCTTCAGGCAGGATATTACTGGTCCACAATGGAAGCTGACTGTTATCAGCATTCTCGGACATGTCACTAGTGTCAAGTCTATGCGGATAAGGTGCACATACCTCCAGTTCCTCTGAACATATTGACGACACCTTGGCCTTTTGTAATGTGGGGCATTGATATGATCGGCGAGATCAGACCTATGGCATCTAATGGGCATCGTTTCATCCTGGTAGCGATTGATTATTTTACAAAGTGGGTTGAAGCAGCTTCCTTTGCTACTGTAACCCAGAATGTCGTGGCACGATTCATTCAACACAATCTGATCTGTCGATACAGTGTACCAGAGAGGATCATTACGGACAATGGTACCAATCTCAACAACAAGATGATCACTGAGCTCTGCGAGCAATTCAAAATATAGCATCACAACTCTTCTCCCTACCGGCCGAAGATGAATGGGGCTGTTGAAGCAGCTAATAAGAACATTAAGAAGATTGTGCAGAAGATGACAGTAACATACAAAGATTGGCACGAGATGTTGCCATTTGCTCTTCATGGGTACCGTACCTCAGCACAGACGTCAATAGGGGCAACACCTTATTCCTTGGTTTATGGCATGGAGGCAGTCTTGCCTATCGAAGTTCAAATACCCTATCTTCGGATCATGAAGGATGCAGGTTTGAGCGAAGATGACTAGATTCAGACCCGACTTGATCAACTGAACTTAATCAACAAAAAGAGACTTACTGCTATTTGTCATGGTCATACGTACCAAAAACGGATGATCAAGGCATTTAACAAGAAAGTTAGACGACAAGAGTATCAAGTTGAGGACCTGGTAATCAAGCGCATTATTCTACCTCAAGGTGATCCCAGGGGCAAATGGACCCCTACTTACGAAGGACCATTTGTGGTTAAGAACATTTTCTCAGGAGGAGCTATGATTTTAACCACCAGGGATGGTGACGACCTTCCTCACCCCGTCAATGCAGACATAGTGAAAAAATATTACGCGTAATCAAAGACCCGCTAGGTTGACTGGCCTAGGCAAAAATAAGGGCTTCTCGGCGAACCAAAAGGGTTCTGGCAAAAATAAGGGATGAAAATAAAAAAATCTGTACACCCGGCAAGTCGAAAACCTGAAAAGGCGACTTGGGCAAAAATGGGTATCCCGGTGGACTGAAAACCCGAAAGGGCGGTCCAGGCAAAAATTAGGGATTAAAGCGTAACAC
Organism: Vicia faba; assembly: GCA_948472305.1. Taxonomy (NCBI): domain Eukaryota; kingdom Viridiplantae; phylum Streptophyta; class Magnoliopsida; order Fabales; family Fabaceae; genus Vicia; species Vicia faba. The sequence goes on along the minus strand of OX451736.1, from coordinate 1,311,052,748 downwards.
TATGTCTCATTGGATCACCTTGCATCTAGACTTCGATATCGACTATCAAGCTCAGACGACACTAATCAATCTGATTCATCTTCAACCAGTAGCAAAGTGATGAGATGCTCGAAGACATAAAGGCAATAGCAGAGTTAAAACCCAGTGGGATTATTCACATAGCTGTTTTGTTTTCTGTTAACAAATCGTGTAAATTTCTATTTGTTCGGCGGCGTTCTCTTACTAGGACGTCAGCCTCTTGTCCAAAAACGCCTATTTACAAGCCAAACTTCAAAATCAATACAAATTCATTTTCAGACAAATTTCAAACTGTTTTCCTTTATCTGTTTTGTTTTGCAAAGAACGTCCAAAGTTCATTTTTGATATATGCACTTGACATTAATTGCTGCTCATAAATATTTACATGCGAAACAAAGATGAATTACTGGTAACATCAGAAGCAGAGGGAATAAGAATTGTCTGAACCGTGTAGTTGCTTTGTCCACCAGGTACCGAGGTAGATTCAGCTGAAGAATACGACTAAGGTACTTTCACTCCCCACAGAGTAAGAAAGTAATGGTAGCTCTCCCAGCTGGGCCTTGCAGCTATGAACATATCAGCGATACTCTCCTCAAGCAGAGTTCATCCACCATCAGCGCTAAAAAGGTTTGGTATCCCCAGAAGGTCTTAATATTCCCCAGTAGAGTATAAAGATATTCCCCAATAAGCATAAGAGTATCCCCGACAGTCTTAATATTCCTCAACGGAATATAAGAATGTTCCCCGGCTGAATACAAGATGCCCCCAGTGGAGCCATTTCCCCAGCGCAGTCTAAAAAAAATCTTCCCCAACGGAGTTGAGGCATCATCCCCAGTAGACTTTGGAAGCTTACCCCCAGCGGAGTACAAGAATAAATCTCCCCAGCCAAATTAAGAGGATTATCCCCACAAGAGTCTAACTGGGTTATCCCCAGCAAGTTACAACTGAAAGATCATCCCCAGCGAAGTTCAATCCTCAAAAGATTCTATATCACCAGCAACGGTAATCCATCCCCAGTAGAGTTTATCGTTGAAATCCCCAGGAGAGTTTATCCGCGGGATCCTCAGTGGAGCTTATCGTTAAAATCCTCAACAGAACATCTTTCCCCCACAGAGTAATTCCCCCTCGGAGTAATATCTTCATCACTTTATTCCCCAATGGAGTTCTTCTCTCCTGCAAGTTTATCATCTTCGTTCATCATCCCCAGCGGAAACGAAGAACTCAACTCTATTCTCCAGCAGCTCTGGGATTTATTTTCCCCAGTTAAAACATCACATTTTCATACATCATGATACATGCATATACGCATCATACCATACAATCTCATTTATGTTGAGAACATCATTGCTTGATCCATCTCATGCATTGTATATGACTGACCGGAAAACTCCAATGACGATGCTACCTACTCCTCAATAGTGGGATATCATTGTCTGAAGGACATTTGCACAGTTTAATTCCCTTTTCGAGTAGGTAGATGGTTCTTAAGTACTTGCTCCTTTTAAAAACAAAACAAAACTTTTCGCACTTACACTCTCTTCAAAAGAAAAACTCTTTCAAACCCACAAACACAAAGAAAAGCAAATTTTGAAAACACAATGAGCAAGTACCTAAGAGCCTGTGGATAACCACGGATAGAGAGGGTGCTAACACCTTCCCTTTCTATAATCTACCTCCCGAACCCGAGAAATATCTCAAAAAGTAATTTTTCCGTGCTTTTGTCCTTTCCTTGTCGGATAAAATAAAAGACGGTGGCGACTCTTGCTTACCGCGACATTTTGCGAAAACAAACGCAAAACGCGAACCAGCATTCCAAAAACAGTCAGTTCTCATTCCCACCGATCACACAGGGAAATGAGAGCATCACAATGATATCAAAGTTTTGAATAATTGATGAAGGAATCTACCTATTGGAGTTGATTTGCAGAGCTCTGAAACTGGACTTCTATGGAGCAATCTAAGGCACGATTCTTGAATGTAATTATATGGTTAGCTTCAGGGAAGATCAAGGAAGGTGAATTGATGGAAAAATTGGATTGAAAAAGGCTTGAAAACAGATTTCGAAGTAGCAGAATTTTGAGTTATGGAACAAGTTTGGCAGGGTGATTCTGGATATCCAAGCTTGAGGAAATGAATGGAGGATGACCCTCTATTTATAGGAAATCAAATGGAATGTCCAAGTGTGTGAAATTATGATGTTTGGAGGGAAATTGTGTGAAGTTGCAAACAAGAAAAGTGTGACTTCCAATTTGATCAAAACTCATCCAAAACGCGCGTTTTGTTGTGCTAATCAATTCCGAAACTTCATTAAACATGTTAAGAGGCATAAACGCGTGGAAAACTTGTGATTAGAAGCAAAAAAAAAGACTTCAAATTATGACTTATGGGAAAACTTCAGTTCCAAGTTACCAAGTTCAATCCATTGTGTTGTACCCCAAAATTTGCCCTCCCATATTCTTCAAGAAATTGCCAAGCCAAGTCACAAAATTCCCCAAGGGTTATGCAGTTCAACTGTCTCCTATACAGTCAAAACTAGGGTTTGTGTTCTGATCAAGGAAAGGAAGTTTTCAAAGGCCCAATCAAGTCTCACATGCCTACAAATATGGTCAAGTATCTTCATATCAAGTTTCAAGGCATTCAGCTCAAAATTGCACAGTCAAAACCCTAGATCGCACTACAGTCAACTGTAGGGGCAAAATGGTCATTTGGCAGTCAAAAGTTCAAATTTTTGGTCAACATATCATTTTGAAGCCACAAACATCATTTGATCAATGCTTGATCATGATTCTCAAAATTTGGCTCAGAAATCATCAAAGATGCAAAAGTTACTATATTTGGACAGCTGAAAAAGTCAACTGAAATTGACCAGGGCATAACTTTCACATGGATTATCAGAAAAATTCCATCCAAAGCTCATTTTGAATAGAAAGACATTTCCTACAACTCATCTTCATACTTCAAGTCCAAGAAATGCTCTCACAAAAAGTTATCAATTTCAACATTATAGGTCATTTTCAAAAGTCAACAAAAAGGGACTTTAAGTCAAAGGCCATAACTTGAGATTGGTAAATCAAAATGACATGGGACCAAAGGCATTGGTTAGAGGACTCAAAGACCTTTCCAAAATGTCAAAGAATATGTGAAAAGCTTAAAAATTGAGCAAGTTATGCCTTGTGGAAGTTGGGAAATGTTTGGGAATTTTGAAAAGTCAACATTGATCCAAATGACCTAAAAATGCTAATGGGCCCATTTTTCTTCCATGATTCATCATTCCAAGCCTATGCACGACCACTTGGCCCAAAGGGAAGCATTTTCTCATTTTTTATTTATTTATTTGAATTTATATTAATATTAATTCATTTAAATTATTTAAATACATGAAAAATATCAAACTTGACCTAAAAAATCTTTTCATGCATGTTTTACTCTCAATATCACGTGCACATCCTAATTAGGCAAGTTTTGGTTTGATTTGGCATGATTAAACAAAATTGCACATGAAAAAGATATGTAAAGATTCTTAGAAAATCAAATATGCAAATCATTGAATGCCATGGATTTTATTCAATTTTGTTGACCTAAAAGCTTTACTACATATTCAGAATGGGAAACCTGATGGCATTGGACAAAAAAGCTGCGCAGAAAAAGACTTGGCAAACTTGAAAATTTTCCATAAAACTCAAATACTGAATTCAACCCTAGAGGTCGATTCAAGCCTCCATTCTTGTCCCAATAGCTTCATTGTGGTTCTCTGAACGTGTGCCAATCACAAACAGCAACCAAAGCTCCAAGAATTGGTAGTTTGAACTCAAACTGTATCAAGAAATTTTTGAAATCGTATATCATAATTCATGCATCCTTTTGCATTTTTATTTATGAATTCTTGTTCAGTGTGAAGTTTCCAAGCTAACCATTGTATTTAATTGTATTTTTATTGACCATACACGATGATGCCATGAGTGAATTCTAGGGTTTTCAGGTTGTGATTTTAGGGCTTTTGCAAAGAGGAAAAATCAAAGCTTTAGACTATGACCATTGGACTCAGCAAGCTTAGACGAAGCAAGTTCATATCTCGCGATGAATTTATGACCAATAGAACGCTAATCGCTATTTTCTTGTAGGTTGCCTACAGCCACGCGTAAAAACCGTTGCTTATAACATTTATGTTTCAGGAAAACAAAACTGGGCGAGGACGATGATGTGTTGGCAAGCATTGGTTGGATCTTTTAAAATTTCGCGCGTTTAATTCATTAACGTATTCTTTTCTTTTATAATATTTACTAACTATTATATAACAAAAGCATATGCAGTGGTTCAGTGGTGCACGTGGTGGTTTGCAACGTGAATGACCTGGGTTCGATCCCAGGTCTTCTTCCTTTCCATTTATTTCTTTTCAATTAATGTTCATGTATAGCGCTTGGATGGAAGACCATGATACACTCCCAGATCAGACCATACACGCGTCCAGCAAATCCAATCCAAAGGCCAGGATCCATGGAGTACCGTGAGTGCTAGTCAACGCTTAGACATGTTGCTTGGAAAGTCAATAAGGCCATGTCTTATTGGGCCAGAATTTCACCATCAACACCTCACTTTGGGGCCTGAACCCCCCCTGGTTTGCCTTCACTATTTTTATTTATTTTTTATTCTTGTTTTAATTGTTATTTTTATTTTAATTACTGTTTATTTAATTAATTCTTTTTTTTATAAAATACAAAAACATCATGAAAATCAGAAAAGGCAAGAAATATAATATTTATTTTATCTTAATTATTTTTCATAAAAAAGTTTGCATGTAAATTAGTTAATTTAAATTAGGGTTTATTGTTAATTCTTTTCATAATAAAAATCCAAAAAATATGTAGAAATAGGTTTAATTAATTTTGATTCTTTTTAATTCCCTTTTTTTACAATAATAATGTTTAGTTTATTTATTTTCTATAATTAAATTTTGCATGTAAATTAACTTAGGTTTAAATTAGGTTAAAAATTCAATATTTTCTCAATAACTTAAAAATAATTAGAATTAGGTTTAACATTTCATTTTAATTTTAATTAATTCTTTTTTCTCCTTAAATCCTAAAAAACACAAAATACCAAAAACATTTGACTTTAATTTTAACCTTTCATTAACTTTAAATTTTTTGCAAAAGGGTCCAACGCCCATGTTCGTAATTTCTTTTATTTCGCATATTTATTTTTATATCGTTTAAATAATTATGTACATGTCTCAAAGCCTTGTAACAATTTAACTTCTCGCACTTTATTTACTTTGCTTTATTTATTTTCCGTCAAATCGGGTCCGGTTTAATTTTGGCGATGTGGACCCGCGCCATTTGTAATAGTTTAGATTTATTTTCCCGCAAATTTTAACTGTTAAATAAGCATGCAAGAATGAATGTCTTAATTAAAATCAAGCGTAGATCACCATGAACTTGACAAAAGACAAATGCAAATGAAAACGACACACGAATCGCACACACCACCCCTAGGGTACGCCTCACTGTTGCCTTTCGAAAGGTGATCGTCGAGTAGAGGACGTCTTAGTAAGTCCTCATGATCTGGGAACCTGGCATGAGGGTAGCTTCTAAGGTATCTTCCCATTGCTCTGATGATCACCACGTCCCGAACATCGAATTGACCCGAACACCTCCAACGGTGGTGCTACCTACCTCTCAATGGTGGGATGGCACTACTTTAAGGACATTTACACAGACGAATTCCTTAGGGTAGGTAGACGACTCTAGATACTTGCTCTAATTTCAAAACAAATCAAAAAAATATTTTTCACACCGACACCTTTTCAAAAAGCTTTCGAAAGCAACTTTTCAAACACTCTTGAGGACCGATACAAGAGTCGAACTGGAATTTTCAAAGAAACTTTTTAAAACCCACAGTTGAAAAGCAAACAAACAATTTTGAAAACACAAATGAGCAAGTATCTAAGAGCCCATGGATAACCATGGATAGAAAGGGTGCTAGCACCTTCCCTTTCTATAATCTACCTCCCGAACCGAGAGCAATCTCTTTAAGGAATTTTTCTGTGCTTTTGTCCTTTCCATTTGGAGAAAATAAAAGACGGTGGCGACTCTTGCTTTCCGCGACATTTCGCGAACCAGCGTTAAACAGTCAGTTCCAGATCCACCGATCACAGAACTGGCGACTCTGCTGGGGACTTAAACTTAAAGTGAGGTGTACCTTAGGACTAAGATCACTGTGTTTTCAATTGTATTGACTTGCTTGCTTTATTATTGTGGGTTGCTTGGGAGTTCTATAGATCCTAAACCCGGATCTGGGGGATACCTTCTTAGAAAGTAGCAACAAGGCTGTGAGGGAACTGTGCGGGGTATACCGACATGGTTGAAACAGTCTGCTACGTTGATGTGGCACTTTGGTGTGTACCGGTAACCCTTGAGTTCAGTCAAGGAGAGTACGGGGCCTCCGCGTGGTGTCGTGAAGCATCAACAGACCTTAGGAACCTTAATTGAACTATCTTGGCCTCTTTAGGGTAGTGAGATAACTGACTTTGGTGCAGTCCGAGGTTGGTTGATACTCGATACTACACTCAATTGAGGGTTGCTTTCCTGGAATATTTCGGTCGCCAGTTCAGTGGCTAAATCGAAACGATGAACAATGAAAGCAATCCCGTGATATTGGGAACCTAAGAACCCGGTTACTTTTGATTAGGACAGGTATGAACCAACAAACTGAAAGAGGGTAGTACCTAGACCTCATGCTGGCCTAAACTTTAAGGGCTTCTCTTGTGTGAATTGTGTGCCTTCGTACTTGACTATTTGCATGCTTGTTACCTGACACTTGTTTCTTGCAGGTTATGTTTATAGTCCTTAATTAGGACTCATAACAGGGTATCCTAAGTTCCTTGCAGGTTTTAGTTTGCAGTCCTTAATAAGGATTCATAACAGGATTACTCACATTACCCCATGCATATCATGACATCATACCATTACATACATTCTAACCCATTTCAAGGATCTTAAGGGCTTGTGATGCAGGTCATGATGAACCAACTGTCCAGCAAGGGGCAAAGGGGATTTATTTTCCTCCAGACAAGGTTGTCAGGGGCTATGACCCACTGGATATGGTGAGCCTTTGACCCTTGAAGAAGGACTCTCGACAACATGAAGTACCTTCAATCAAGTTACCGGCTTTCAACTCTAACAAGTTTCTCTGTTTACCCCACGAGATCCTTGAAATCATGGCATGCATATCATACATATCATTGCATAACAGGTACCCTTTCTCTGCAGGTTACTTACCTTCTTCGCTGTTTATTTCAGCCGATCGCCATGAATCCTGAATCATCAGCTGAGCAGTCTATCAAGGCCCTCCAGGCTCAGAATGCCCAATTCCAGGGGCTAATCATGAACTTGACCCAGGGGCAGCAAGATCTGAAGGCTCTGCTCTTGAAGAAGGAAAAGAAGAAGAAGAGGACTGTCTTGTTCAGCCCTAGACGCAGATCTGGGAACACACCGCAGACTGAAACTGAGAGGACTACCCCATCTGTGAGGGAAAGCAGTCACCATGAGAGAGAGGTGCCTAGTCCAGTGGTCTCCGACAACGAGACAGATTTCAACGACGAACAATACCCTCCGGCTGAGGACAAGTACAGGCAGTTGGAAGACCGTTTGAAGGCTATGGAAATACAACAAGTACCTGGGCTGGATTTCGGAGATCTGGGTTTGTCTACTGGTGTGATCATCCCTCGGAAGTTCAAGGCACCATCATTCACTAAATATGACGGGGCGTCTTGTCCCAAGCTACATCTCAGGTCTTATGTTCGGAAAATCCAACCATACTCAGCAGATAAGAACTTGTGGATCCACTTCTTCCAGGAAAGTCTTTCAGGGACTCACCTCGAATGGTTCTATCAACTGGATGGGACCAAAGTTCGTAACTGGGAGGAGTTGGCAACTGCTTTCTATAAGCAGTACCAGTAGAATGCCGACCTTGCTCCCACACGTACCCAACTCCAGGGTATGTCGTTGGGGTCAAGTGAAGGTTTCAAGGAGTACGCACAAAGATGGAGAGACCTTGCTGGAAGGGTGCAGCCTCCGTTAACTGACCGGGAACTCGTTGATATGTTCTTGGGGACCCTGTCCGGGCCATTCTTCAACCACCTGATTGGTAATTCATCTGCTGGATTCACCGACCTCATCCTGACCGGCGAAAGAATCGAAGCTGGTATCAAAAGTGGGAAAATTCAAGAGGCCACACCTTCTGATATTCATAAAAAGCCTTACACGGGAAAGAAGGAATCTAATGCTGCATACAGTCAAAAGAGTCGCCGTGATCAACATGCAGGGGCAGTCATGATCTCTGGTTCTGCACCACGCCGCCAACCACAAAGGGGAAACCAGCAAAGGCCGGACGGGCCTAAAAGGCAGTTCACCAACATTAACATGCCATGGTCGCAAGCACTGCAACACATGTTGAAGATGAACCTGATTGCAGTGATCAACCCTCCTGCCAATCCTAAGACCTCCTCTCCTAGCTACAATCCAGAAGCCAGATGCGCTTATCATTCCGATAGCCCGGGGCACGACACTGAGGATTGTTGGGCACTGAAGTACAAGATTCAGAACATGATTGATGCCAAAGAAATCGAGTTCGAGCCTGCCGAGACTCCCAACATGATCACTGCTCCATTGCCAAAACATGGCTAGGGTCGAGAGATTTTTGTTCATTTGAATTCAAGTTGTATTTTTCTTTTCTTGTTCAGATAAACAATTATCATGTTAAACTCTTTTATTTCATGAATGCATTACACATGTCTGTCTTGATTTAATTATGTTTACTATGCTTAAAACTGCTTTCATATTTTTGTGACGGTCAACTCTTAATTGAAAATTCTAAGCCTCTTGAGGGAGGATGACGAAAACGATACCGCAATCATTACAGTATGCTTTTGAACAGACCCCGCTGATGAGGTACAGGAATTGTTTCAATCCCCAAACACTGGAGTTATAAGGAAGATAATCCCTCGTTAACCCCTTTAAGCCAAAGAAGTAGGAGTTTTTCTTTTTGAAAATTAAAACCCTTTATCATAACCCGGGGCAGGGTAGTTCTCTCAGTTGATCCAAGTGCATAACGAATGGCACCAAAAGATCCTTACAAAACAAAGAAAGACAGTGATGGTTCCGAATGATCAATAAAGACAGGCAGTCATTATCAAATTCATAAATGAAAAGCCCAAAAAGTCAAAACCTATAAAGGGTACTTACGAAACAGGGGCATCCCGCTGACTGTAATTCCAAAAAAGGAAACAGCTCAGGCAAAAAACAGGGATAACAAAAAATCGAAAAAGAAAGAGGTCTTATAAACCCTCAACAATAACAAAAAGGAATGACTGTCTATCCAACATAAACGTTCAGTATCTGACCATCACTGGAAAATCAGAGCAAAGACTCAAACAAGGTCTAACGTATGATCAACTGAGTTTAGGTTTGGAGAACATCACGAAGAGCGGGTGGGTACAAATAATTTGAGCCTTTATCCTTTGTTTCTTGAACCATGAACCAGGCCACGTTATAACCCTTAAAAGTCCTAGCTGAAGCATGGGTTAGTTCGAAAGCATACTGTTACGAAGGTATCCTGACTCCTGAAGGTTTGCTGTAAAATCTTGAGTTGACATCGCACTGTATTACAAAAAATGCATTTTCAAAATTCAAGACAGACATAGACTTTTGCATTCTTAAAATAAACTTGTTTGCATATGACTATTTGTTTGAACAGCAGGGAAATTCGCACGATGAACACCTTGTGAACAGAAGAACCTCCAATCAAGGGGCACAGTAGGAGCATTGCCCATTATCTGGGGCATGGCAAAATACTTCCAACAGGGGCAACTCCCTACAGTCTGAGAGCGTGGACATAGTCGAAAAATACTACGCAAAATCAAAGACCCGCTAGGTTGACACACCTAGGCAAAAATAAGGGCTTCCCGGCGAACCAAAAGGGTTCGGGCAAAATGAAGGGATGAAACGAAAAAATCTGTACACCCGGCAAGTCGAAAACCTGAAAAGGCGGCTTGGGCAAAAATGGGTATCCCGGTGGACTGAAAACCCGAAAGGGCGGTCCAGGCAAAAGTTAGGGATCAAAGCGTACGACTATGTTCCGGTATCTCATCACGGATCTACTCGAAGATTTGTCAATCACCCACACAGGTATCCTCTTCCCTCATCTCCGAAGCAGGGGCAGTAATGAGTTATCCAGGCAATCCAACTGCCCTGCCAACCAAAGTACAACGGAAAGATCAATATAAGAATGATTACCATCTACCCTTACAAATTCCAGATCAGGGGTTAACGTCCGAGACCAAACAGGACAATCATCCACTTAATCAAAATCATGCGACCCAACACCGGTTTCCTCTCAACCTTCGGACAAAGTCATACACAGACTCCTCCTCCACAAGATGACCTAACCCCGGTTCATCAAGAAGTTTTTACACAAACTTACCCAGGTAACCTAACCCCGGTTCCTCCAGAAATCTCACATGGATTTTACCACAAGGCAACCTTACCCCGGTTCCTCCAGAAATCTTACATGGATTTATCCCAAGGTAACCCAACCCCGGTTCCTCCAGAAGTCTTACATGGACCTATCTCAAGATGACCTAACCCCGGTTCATCAAAAAGTTTTTACACAAACTCGTCAAGTAACCTTACCCCGGTACCTCTAGAAATCTTACATGGGTTTATCTCGAACAACCTTACCCCGGTTCATCCAGAAGTTTTACACGAACTTAGCCCGAAGCAACCTTACCCCGGTTCGTCAAAAAATCTCACACGGATCTATCTCAAGGTAACCTAACCCCGGTTCCCCCAGAAGTCTCACATGGACTCGCTTCCAGTAACCTTACCCCGGTTCGTCAAGAAATCTCACATGGATTTACCCCAAGGTAACCTAACCCCGGTTCCTCCAGAAGTCTTACATGGATTTAGTTCAAGATAACCTCACCCCGGTTCATCAAGAAGTTTTACATGAACTTACCTCACCAAGCAACCCTACACCGGTTCCCCCCTCTTCAAGATGCAGTTTTACATGGACTCATCACCCAGAAACCCTACACAGGTTCTCCCTTTCTAAAAAACGAAGTTTTACACGAACTCGACATCCAGCAACCCTACATAGGTTCCCTCTTTCAACTTATAACATTACAGTCCAAAACTTCCCCAGAAGAGTCCAATCCAATCTCCCCAGGAAGGATGGAATTCATATCCCCAAGCAACAAGCTTATCCCCTCACAAAGCACGAACGCGTCGTCCGGCTGGATTTAAAGAGTTATTTCCTTAACAGGATATAACTGGGTTATCCTCAGCCAAAAGCCATGGAAAGATCGTCGTCAACGAAGTCTTCTTACCCCAGTGAAGTCTGTCAGCACTTCCAACAACAAGACATCCTCAGCAAGTTATCAACAACTCAGCAAAGCATCTCCCCACAGAGTATTGCTTCCCAGCATGGCCGTCAGAGTATCTTCTCTCCCCGCAGAATCCTCTATTTGCCAAGTTTATTCCGCAACGGAGTCATCCTCTCCTACCGGTATTCTTGCAGCTATCATCCCCCAGCGGAAGCAAAATCTACTTGCCAACATCAGCCCAGGATACGACTTCCCGGCACCCGTCAAGGATTTACTTTCCTAGACGAAAAACATTCATAAAACATCACATACATCATTATAGCATGCATAGACGCATCATATCATACAAATCTCATTTATGTTGAGAACATCATTGCTTGATCCGTATCATGCATGGCATATGACTGACCTTTACCTTTCAGGAAAGACGCAGTTAAAATGCTCAAACATATTTCAAAGCCTTCTCTAGTCCAGCTAAATCGACTCCCAACAGATTTTTCTGATAATGACTCAGCAGAAGTTATGGTTCCCTCTCCGACGGTGTGTGAGGTGGTAAGTCCTTTTCAGATGTTTCCCTCTCCGACGATGAGTGTGAGGTGATAGTCTCCTATGGTCCCCTCTCCGACGATGAGTGTGAGGTGGTAATTCCTTTTTTCAGATGTTTCCCTCTCCGACGATGAGTGTGAGGTGATAGTCTCCTATGGTCCCCTCTCCGACGATGAGTGTGAGGTGGTAATTCCTTCTTTCAGATGTTTCCCTCTCCGACGATGAGTGTGAGGTGATAGTCTCCTATGGTCCCCTCTCCGACGATGAGTGTGAGGTGGTAATTCCTTCTTTCAGATGTTTCCCTCTCCGACGATGAGTGTGAGGTGATAGTCTCCCATGGTCCCCTCTCCGGCAAGTGCGTGAGGTGGTAATTCCCTTTTTCAGATGTTCCCCTCTCCGACGACGAGTGTGAGGTGATAGTCTTATGGTTCCCCCTCCGACAGTGTGTGAGGTGACAACTCCTTTTCCTATGATTCCCTCTCCAACGGTGAGTGAGGTGATTCCCTTTCAGATTATAATTGCTCATGGTTCTCGTCCCGATCCTGCGAAGATAGTAATTTTCACCAAGATTTTTCTCAATGAACGTTGTTGAGGTTAAAATCACTCAAGGTCTTCTTACCATTCATGCTAAGGCAGTAACCATACCTGGTTCATTCATCAGCGTTTGAAGCTCCAGACCCAGCTCCTGTAACCAGTCAGGACATATCTATACCAGACATCTGAAAATCAGCTCCTACAACGTGTCAGGTACTCATTTGTTCTTTTGCAGGTATGCAGGTTCTAGCTAAAGAATCTCCTACGCGATCAACGTCCAGATGGCATCTATAAGCCCATCATCCTATCCAGCAATCTCCAAATGGCATCTATAAGCCCATTCCCATCACACTGCTAACATGTGAGCGCAAATTTCTGGGCACTCTAGTGTCCAATCATCTTCTACCCTCGGATTACGAAAGGCACGTCAGCCAATCTGCATCCTCAGGTCTAAGAAGATTGAACAGGGGCAACTGTTGTACCCCAAAATTTGCCCTCCCATATTCTTCAAGAAATTGCCAAGCCAAGTCACAAAATTCCCCAAGGGTTATGCAGTTCAACTGTCTCCTATACAGTCAAAACTAGGGTTTGTGTTCTGATCAAGGAAAGGAAGTTTTCAAAGGCCCAATCAAGTCTCACATGCCTACAAATATGGTCAAGTATCTTCATATCAAGTTTCAAGGCATTCAGCTCAAAATTGCACAGTCAAAACCCTAGATCGCACTACAGTCAACTGTAGGGGCAAAATGGTCATTTGGCAGTCAAAAGTTCAAATTTTTGGTCAACATATCATTTTGAAGCCACAAACATCATTTGATCAATGCTTGATCATGATTCTCAAAATTTGGCTCAGAAATCATCAAAGATGCAAAAGTTACTATATTTGGACAACTGAAAAAGTCAACTGAAATTGACCAGGGCATAACTTTCACATGGATTATCAGAAAAATTCCATCAAAAGCTCATTTTGAAGAGAAAGACATTTCCTACAACTCATCTTCATACTTCAAGTCCAAGAAATGCTCTCACAAAAAGTTATCAATTTCAACATTATAGGTCATTTTCAAAAGTCAACAAAAAGGGACTTTAAGTCAAAGGCCATAACTTGAGATTGGTAAATCAAAATGACATGGGACCAAAGGAATTGGTTAGAGGACTCAAAGACCTTTCCAAAATGTCCAAGAATATGTGAAAAGCTTAAAAATTGAGCAAGTTATGCCTTGTGGAAGTTGGGAAAGTTTTGGGAATTTTGAAAAGTCAACATTGATCCAAATGACCTAAAAATGCTAATGGGCCCATTTTTCTTCCATGATTCATCATTCCAAGCCTATGCACGACCACTTGGCCCAAAGGTAAGCATTTTCTCATTTTTTATTTATTTATTTGAATTTATATTAATATTAATTCATTTAAATTATTTAAATACATGAAAAATATCAAACTTGACCTAAAAAATCTTTTCATGCATGTTTTACTCTCAATATCACGTGCACATCCTAATTAGGCAAGTTTTGGTTTGATTTGGCATGATTAAACAAAATTGCACATGAAAAAGATATGTAAAGATTCTTAGAAAATCAAATATGCAAATCATTGAATGCCATGGATTTTATTCAATTTTGTTGACCTAAAAGCTTTACTACATATTCAGAATGGGAAACCTGATGGCATTGGACAAAAAATCTGCGCAGAAAAAGACTTGGCAAACTTGAAAATTTTCCATAAAACTCAAATACTGAATTCAACCCTAGAGGTCGATTCAAGCCTCCATTCTTGTCCCAATAGCTTCATTGTGGTTCTCTGAACGTGTGCCAATCACAAACAGCAACCAAAGCTCCAAGAATTGGTAGTTTGAACTCAAACTGTATCAAGCAATTTTTGAAATCGTATATCATAATTCATGCATCCTTTTGCATTTTTATTTATGAATTCTTGTTCAGTGTGAAGTTTCCAAGCTAACCATTGTATTTAATTGTATTTTTATTGACCATACACGATGATGCCATGAGTGAATTCTAGGGTTTTCAGGTTGTGATTTTAGGGCTTTTGCAAAGAGGAAAAATCAAAGCTTTAGACTATGACCATTGGACTCAGCAAGCTTAGACGAAGCAAGTTCATATCTCGCGATGAATTTATGACCAATAGAACGCTAATCGCTATTTTCTTGTAGGTTGCCTACAGCCACGCGTAAAAACCGTTGCTTATAACATTTATGTTTCAGGAAAACAAAACTGGGCGAGGACGATGATGTGTTGGCAAGCATTGGTTGGATCTTTTAAAATTTCGCGCGTTTAATTCATTAACGTATTCTTTTCTTTTATAATATTTACTAACTATTATATAACAAAAGCATATGCAGTGGTTCAGTGGTGCACGTGGTGTTTTGCAACGTGAATGACCTGGGTTCGATCCCAGGTCTTCTTCCTTTCCATTTATTTCTTTTCAATTAATGTTCATGTATAGCGCTTGGATGGAAGACCATGATACACTCCCAGATCAGACCATACACGCGTCCAGCAAATCCAATCCAAAGGCCAGGATCCATGGAGTACCGTGAGTGCTAGTCAACGCTTAGACATGTTGCTTGGAAAGTCAATAAGGCCATGTCTTATTGGGCCAGAATTTCACCATCAACACCTCACTTTGGGGCCTGAACCCCCCCCCTGGTTTGCCTTCACTATTTTTATTTATTTTTTATTCTTGTTTTAATTGTTATTTTTATTTTAATTACTGTTTATTTAATTAATTCTTTTTTTTATAAAATACAAAAACATCATGAAAATCAGAAAAGGCAAGAAATATAATATTTATTTTATCTTAATTATTTTTCATAAAAAAGTTTGCATGTAAATTAGTTAATTTAAATTAGGGTTTATTGTTAATTCTTTTCATAATAAAAATCCAAAAAATATGTAGAAATAGGTTTAATTAATTTTGATTCTTTTTAATTCCCTTTTTTTACAATAATAATGTTTAGTTTATTTATTTTCTATAATTAAATTTTGCATGTAAATTAACTTAGGTTTAAATTAGGTTAAAAATTCAATATTTTCTCAATAACTTAAAAATAATTAGAATTAGGTTTAACATTTCATTTTAATTTTAATTAATTCTTTTTTCTCCTTAAATCCTAAAAAACACAAAATACCAAAAACATTTGACTTTAATTTTAACCTTTCATTAACTTTAAATTTTTTGCAAAAGGGTCCAACGCCCATGTTCGTAATTTCTTTTATTTCGCATATTTATTTTTATATCGTTTAAATAATTATGTACATGTCTCAAAGCCTTGTAACAATTTAACTTCTCGCACTTTATTTACTTTGCTTTATTTATTTTCCGTCAAATCGGGTCCGGTTTAATTTTGGCGATGTGGACCCGCGCCATTTGTAATAGTTTAGATTTATTTTCCCGCAAATTTTAACTGTTAAATAAGCATGCAAGAATGAATGTCTTAATTAAAATCAAGCGTAGATCACCATGAACTTGACAAAAGACAAATGCAAATGAAAACGACACACAAATCGCACACACCACCCCTAGGGTACGCCTCACTGTTGCCTTTCGAAAGGTGATCGTCGAGTAGAGGACGTCTTAGTAAGTCCTCATGATCTGGGAACCTGGCATGAGGGTAGCTTCTAAGGTATCTTCCCATTGCTCTGATGATCACCACGTCCCGAACATCGAATTGACCCGAACACCTCCAACGGTGGTGCTACCTACCTCTCAATGGTGGGATGGCACTACTTTAAGGACATTTACACAGACGAATTCCTTAGGGTAGGTAGACGACTCTAGATACTTGCTCTAATTTCAAAACAAATCAAAAAAATATTTTTCACACCGACACCTTTTCAAAAAGCTTTCGAAAGCAACTTTTCAAACACTCTTGAGGACCGATACAAGAGTCGAACTGGAATTTTCAAAGAAACTTTTTAAAACCCACAGTTGAAAAGCAAACAAACAATTTTGAAAACACAAATGAGCAAGTATCTAAGAGCCCATGGATAACCATGGATAGAAAGGGTGCTAGCACCTTCCCTTTCTATAATCTACCTCCCGAACCGAGAGCAATCTCTTTAAGGAATTTTTCTGTGCTTTTGTCCTTTCCATTTGGAGAAAATAAAAGACGGTGGCGACTCTTGCTTTCCGCGACATTTCGCGAACCAGCATTAAACAGTCAGTTCCAGATCCACCGATCACACAATGGCATTCTCAGCTCAAGGGGTCTTAAGGCATGATTCTTGATGCTTTAGAAAGATGAAGACCAATATTTGCAATGGAAAAATAATGGAATCAAATGGATGCTTGAGCTGAAAGTTCCATTGAGTCAAAGTTGGGGAAAAATGTTGACTTTCCATACTTAGAAATATTTCAAGTTTTTCTTCAAAAGTGACCTATAATGTTTTGCATCTAAACATGGCTTTCCTCTTGGAATTTGTTCTTGACCAAAAAATATGGCATGAAATAGACCTATTGAATGACATTTTGAAACTTGAACCATCTAAAATCTCAAAAAATTTAGAGAGTTATGGATTGTTGAAGTTGGCAAAAAATCATGAAATGACCTATAATCGTTTGTATCCTTAGGGCATCTTCCATCCATTTTATCACTTTGCACATAAAAGAAGGCATAAATTTCACATACTCAAGATCATTGTGGAAAAAGAGTGGGCTCAAGGTTATAAAAATAGACTAAGTTATGATCATATGAAGTCACACATATGAAAATGGGGGTTCATCTGGAGGACTTGTAATCTTTCTTCATCATCTAGTTTCTTCCACATGAAAACTACTTGGAACTTTTGAAGTGATTTGTTGATAACCCTTTAAAGAGAAGGATGTATTTGGAATCACTCCAAAATACCAAAAGATGAGCAAGATATTCTTCTTTGAAGTTCAAAACCCTAACTCATAGATCAAGAAAAATACCTTGAGGAACTTTGACAATTTTGAACAAACTTCTTGTACCAACACAAATGCTTTGTAAATATAAGTTGTTAAGGATGATAATGAGAACTCATATCAACCAAAACCACTTCCATATCTTGAGAATTGAGAGAAATGTGCATTTGTGACCAATGGGAACAAAGCCTTGTCCAAGCATGACAACTTCTCCAATCAATCCCTTGTGCTTTTGAACCAAATTTGATAATCTTGAATGTGGTGAACCAAAATAAACTTGACATACCATTTCTTCCAAAACAACTTCAATGGTGAGGTTTGGATTTATCAAGCTTTATTAACTAGGGCATGGAAATAAACTCAGGAACCCATGGAGCAACTTGCTGAATCTTATTGCCTTTACCTACATGAGTAACAAACAAGACAAACCAACATTGCATTTTATTAATTAAGAGAAGAAATCAAGACAAAAAAAGTATTCATGATCACAAAATAAAACAAGTCAAGGTGCTTGGTGATTCCTCAAAGAGAAAAGCTAAATATAGGGAGGGGAACCAAGAATCCTAATGTGATCTTGTTGTGATGGAATCGAAATGGTATGATGAAGGGAACTTAGGGGCAAAAATTGTGGTACAACAGCCGCCCTTATTTAAGTTTCTTCTATCAGGAGATTCGAAGGTTAAAAATCTTCGTGTCGACGCAATCGAAGATACTTAAATATAAAACAAACCCTATTTTTGGCCCTAAGATGCCATGCAATGCTTATGAGCATGAATGCATATGAACAAGACCAAAGATACGCAAAACACCATTGGGGATGTAACAAAATAAAGAAATAGGAAAGAAATTCGACCAGGAAAATAAATCAATGGTGGATCAAAAGACCCGACTTAGAGAGGATGGTAAAATGGTCAAAGGATACACCAACTCTTACCGAAGGCGAACCTACCAACGTTCACTGAAGGTAGAAATAGGAAAGGAAAAATAACACCGACGTTCACTGATGGTGAGCTACCAACATTCACTAAAGGTAGAAAGAAAAGAAATATCATAGCACCGCCATTCACTGACGATAAACTACCAACGTTCACTGAAGGTAGAAAAAAGATAATAATCACCAACTTTCACTGAAGGTGACCTCCTAACTTTCACTGAAGGTAGAGAGGAAATATATCATAACACCGCCATTCACTGACGATGAACTACCAACGTTCACTGAGGGTAGCAAAAAGATAACAAGTTTCCCCAAAATTCTGGCATTTCACCTAGAAAGGGTCTCAACTTCTTCTTTAACCGAGGCACTCGGCCTAGAACTGGTAATATATAAACTATCTCAAATAAAAACACTATCACCTGCAAATATTTCACAACAAACTGTCTCTGCAAATTTGAAAGTCTTGCCATTCATTGGAGTAAATTGACAATGGACTGCAAACTATCCACTCATAGAGGAGATAGCAAAAAAATCTACGTCGACTTTTACAAGAAACCATAAGTTTCTCAAATAAAGAGACCTGCTACTTGTTGTCATGGAGGATTGTAAAAAGAAATGACTTTCTGGGGAGAGAAATATGGCTTCCTGGGGAAAGAAATATGACTTCCTGGGGAAATGCCACTATATTCCTACTGAGGAGATAAAGTCTTCTCGTGTAAAATAAATGCACAAACCAAAACTCGAAGCTTTCGGAAATCCAAAGTAAATAATATTATTGTGGAACCAAAGATTCAAACCAGAAATAAACTGGAATGAAACAGTCAACCAAAATACATCCTTTGAGAAATAAACTCAAGAGGGAAAACCAAATCCATCCAAACAAGGAGCTGTACAGGAAGGCTAAAGCAAAAATCTTCCACGAGGGATAACTCAGTGGGGAAATTGAAAGAATATACACTTTCTGCTTAAGGCCAACACTCTATTAAAGAGAGGACAACGTAACTCTGCAAAACAAGGTGATATGTCAACAAAAATATTAACAAATGTTAATGAACAATGATTTGCCAATTTTAGCTATGCATGATGTATGTGTGAATGTATGAGTGTTATCGTGCGTATGCTGACAAAACATATATACAACACTGGGAGTAACCAGGCAAAACCACCCTGGGCACAATCAATACTCGGCGAAATTACATTTAAGATGAACAATCCAAGAAAAAGTAAGCGCCAACTGAGGAAACATAACCTATTGCCTAGTTTAACTTTACTGGGGAGAAGCGTAATCCGAAAGTAAACAAAACATAGCGACCAAACAGTACAGATACATAGATACAACATCCTTCTCCAGGCTTTACCAGGTGTAACACTCAGACTTTAGCGAGAAATCAAATATTTTCAAAAGTAATGCTTCTACTGGGGATTTTGAAAAATCAATTTCAAGCAGAGCAGACGGTCATCAAATCATCAAAACATTCACTGGGGAATTCAGGACCATTATGAAAGAGGAAGCACACAAACTTTGTTAAGGCGTACAATGTCCTATCATTAAGCCATTAACTGGGGCTTCCGCGCTGATTTCACTGGGGAGGTTAACACCACATCCTCAAAGATAAAACCAATATACATTCTTCACTAGAGAAACCGAAGACCTGAGTTCTCCAAGAGTAGTTATTGTACCAACTTCTCTGGGTAGAAAGAACCTCTATTAAACAAACGAAAATTTTTACTGCATGAAACTGGGATTGAATCTTCATATCGTGCAAACTTGGGAAAAGAGGAGAAATGAACCACAACTTAACCGAGGACACTGGAGTCATAAACCCAATACAGTGAGAACATCCTGAGAAAAACTTCCCCGGGAAATAAAACTTCTCAAAATAAATGGAGTCCGTCCGTTCCTGGGATCACCACTTTTGTTTTCCTATTGCGTTACAAATTTTAAAGTAACAGTAAATTGTAAATTCTTTTTGAAAATCAATTTTATTATTTAATCTTTTTTTTCTTTGAAAGTTATTATCAATAATAAATGGAGACTTTGCAAGCTGAATAAAATAAGAACTACAAAGAATTGGGTAAAAGCTCAAATTTCATTAATATAATGGTAGTCTGCGAATGGCGAGACTCCGTGGATGATTACAAAGTTTGGAAAATGGTAATATATAATGGAAAAGATACATTGAGATACAATGACCACTATCCCCTTTAACAACTTATGAAATCCTAAGCAACAACTTCCGTTGAAGTATGATGAGGATACGTGAAGATTGTTGCTTCAGCAATTAAGTCTTGTCTAATGTAGTTACTTGCCAAGAAAGCCCCTAACTTTTGCCTAAGTTGCCCTTGCGGGTTTTCAACTTAGCGGAAATTTTTTTCTGTTTATGTCTCTAATTTTTTACTAGACCGCCCTTTCAGGTTTTCAGCCTACCGAGACGCTCTTTTTTTGCCTAAGCCTCCCTTTCGGGTTTTCAACTTAGCGAGTTGTTCTTTTATTTCTTTAGGCGAAGTATTTCTTGACTGCATCAGCATTCATGGGATGTGGGAACTCCTCGCCATCCATAGTTTCAAGAATTAATGCACCACTAGAGAAGGCTTTCTTGACAACATATGGGCCTTCAAAATTGGGAGTCCACTTGCCCCTAGAATCAGTGTTGAAAGACACGATCTTCGTGAGCACGAGATCGCCTTCTTTGAATTCACGATTCTTGACCTTCTTATCAAAATCTTTCTTCATTCTCTTCTGATATAACTGTCCATGACACAAAGCTGTCATTCTCTTTTCTTCGATCAAATTCAATTGGTCAAACCTGTTCTGGACCCATTCAGCCTCTGTCAACTTAGTTTCCATTATCACACGCAAAAAGGGGATCTCAACCTTGACTGGGAGTACAACTTCCATTCCGTACACAAGGGCAAACAGGGTTGCTCCTGTTGAGGTGCGGACAAATGTTCGATATCCATGCAAAGCAAAAGGGAGCATTTCATGCCAATCCTTATAAGTAACAACCATCTTCTGGATGATCTTTTTGATATTCTTATTAACAACTTCAACAACCCCATTCATCTTTGGCCTGTACGGAGAGGAGTTATAATGGACAATCTTGAATTCTTCACACAGTTCTGTCATCATTTTATTGTTCAGATTCGAGCCATTTTTAGTGATAATTCTGCTCGGCACACCATACTGACATATAAGATTATTCTTGGTGAAGCGCACAACCACCTGCTTAGTGACATTAGCATATGAAGCAGCCTCCACCCACTTGGTGAAGTAATCAATTGCTACCAAGATGAAATGGTGTGCATTCTAAGCTTTGGGTTCTATCATCTCAATCATGTCAATACCCCACATGGAGAAAGGCCACGAAGAGGAAATCACATTGAGAAGTGTCGGAGGCACATGGACCTTATCTGCATAAATTTGGAATTTATGAAACTTCTTTGCAAATTTTTAACAACCAGATTCCATTGTCAGCCAATAGTAACTTGCCCTTAGCATCCTTTTAGCCATAGAATGTCCATTGGCATGAGTGCCAAATGAACCTTCATGAATCTCATGCATCAGCATGTCTGCTTCGTGCATATCCACGCATTTGAGCAAGACCATGTAATAATTTATCTTATACAACATATTTTCACTGAGGAAGAAACTTCCTGTCAATCTTCTAAATGTATTTCTATCTTTATTCGATGCACCAATCGGGTATTCCTGAGTCTGGAGAAAATGCTAGATATCATAATAACAAGGCTTCTCATTTGCTACCTCCTCTGTTGTAAACACATGAGCGGGCCTATCCAGTCACCGAACCATAATTCGAGGTATGTCATTCCAAGTATTTACTTGATACATAGAAGCTAGAGTTGCACGAGCATCCGCCATTTGATTTTCATCTCTTGGAATATGATGGAATTCAACTTTATTAAAGAAGAGTAACAACCTTCTAGCATAATCTTTGTAAGGGATTAAGTCGGGGTGACGAGTATCCCATTCTCCTTTAATCTAGTTTATTACCAAAGCTGAATCACCATACACATCTAGAATTTTAATTATGAGATCAATAACTTCTTCAAGACCCATGATGCAAGCCTCATATTCTTCCATATTATTAGTACAATCAAATTTCAACCTTGCAGTAAAAGTAATGTGCGATCCATGTGGAGTGATAATCACAACACAAATTCCTTTACCATAAGCATTCACAACTCGATCAAATACCATACTCCAACGAGATTGAGGTTCAGGACCTTCCTCGGGCAATGGTTCATCACAATCTTTCAGGAACATCACATCCTCATCAGGGATTTCATACTCTACAAACTGATGATCCTCCACTGGTTGGTGAGCAAGATAATCTGCCAACATACTGCTTTTAATAGCTTTTTGAGTGTGGTATTCGATATCATATTCAGATAGCAACATCTGCCAGCGGGAAATTCTCCCAGTAAGAGAAGGTTCAAAAATGTACTTGATTGGATCCATTTTAGAGATCAACCAAGTAGTGTGATTCAACATATACTGCCACAAACGTTTCGCCGCCCAGGCTAGAGCACAACATGTCTTTTCCAGCATGGAATACCGTGACTCATAATCAGTAAAAATTTTATTGAGATAATAAATGGCATACTCTTTCTTCCCTATTTCATCTTGTTATCCCAGAATACAACCCATGGATTTATCTAACACTGTCACATACATAATCAATGGTCTTCCTTCAACAGGAGGGAGCAAGATAGGAGGTTCAAGCAGATATTCTTTAATACTTTCAAATGCCCTTTGGCAGTCATCCGTCCACACACAACCTTGATCTTTCTTTAACAACTTAAAGATCAATTCACATGTCGCAATCATGTGGGAAATGAATCTGGAAATATAATTCAAACGCCCGAGGAACCCTCTGACTTGCTTTTCATTTCTTGGCGCTGGCATCTCTTGAATTGCTTTGACTTTATCAGGGTCAACTTCAATTCCTTTCTGGCTAACAACGAAACCTAACAATTTTCCTGATCGAACACTGGAGGTGCATTTATTTGGATTCAAGCGGAGACGATACTTCCTCAAATGCTGAAACAACTTCAACAAATCTTCCACATGCCCTTCTTCAGTATGAGATTTAGCAATCATATCATCAACATGTACCTCGATTTCCTTGTGCATTAGATCATGGAATAGGGTTGTCATAGCCCTCTGGTACGTTACACCAGCGTTCTTCAACCCGAAGGGCATCACTCTGTAATAGAATGTTCCGCAAGGTGTGATAAACATTGTTTTTTCATGTCCTCCAGAGTCATTCTTATTTGATTATAACCGGAAAATCTGTCCATGAACGAGAATACTTTGAATTTTTCTGTGCTACCCACTAACATATCAATGTGTGGTAATGGAAAATCCTCTTTTGGACTAGATTTATTTAGATCTCTGTAATCTACGTACATGCGGACTTTTCCGTCCTTTTTCGGTACTGGGACAATGTTGGCAATCCATTGAGGATACACTGACGTCACAAGAAAACCAGCATTAATTTGCTTTAGAACCTCCTCTTTGATCTTTACTACCATATCTAGGTGAGTTCTTCTCAACTTCTATTTAATTGGCGGACACTCTGGTTTCAACGGTAAACGGTGCTCCACAATATCTGTATCTAGACCAGGCATATCTTGGTAAGACCAAGCAAAAATATCCACATACTCTTTCAACAGCTCAATCAACCTTCTCTTCACATCAGGATGCAATGATGCTCCAATCTTGACTTCTTTCGGATATTCTTCTGAACCCAAATTGATCACTTCCAATGGCTCTTTATATGGCTGAATGGTATTTTCCTCGTGCTCAAGCAACCGTGAGACCTCTTCTGGAATCTCATCATAGTCTTCTTCTTCGGCCCCATGCATAGGACATTCAAAGTTAGGAGAGGGCGCAGGGTCATTGTATTCAACAGGTTTTTTTAATTAATCTGCACATATGATTTATGATTGCTTATAGAAACTGACACATATAACAAGTGATCATGCAAATTGAATTTCAGTTATTATTTATTTTAAAAGGTTTTTTTTCTGATTACCATTTCCAAGAAAAAGCAAAAAATAAAGACACAATTTGGGAAACAAAGACAACTTCTATTATTGATTTTAAAAGTCACAGCAAACAGATAAGCCCTATAACATTAATACTTCCACCTTGGGCAGAGTGAAAGCTTTTCAAGAAGATTTAACAAATCAAATTACTTTGAAACATGTATGCAAGAGGGAACATCAATGGTGATCCAGTTCTGAACCCTAACTCCGTGCGTCACATAATTCGACATTTCTTGCTCTGCTTCATCTTACATAATGGAATTGATCCCAGAAATAGTTGGATGAAGATAACCCCCGCTACGGAAAATGTCTTGATACTTGCTTGCAACAGACTTCGGCTTCATGCTCTTACCTTTGTCATTCTTCAAAGAAAACCCCAAGTCTTCTTTGTTCTTGTTCACATGTGGATTCACAATCCGTCCCCATACCTCGCTATGACCCTTTCACACAACTTGTTGCGCATCCTTAAGCGAAACCATGGAATTCTCATTTCCTCTTATGTTGTCAATGGATAAGGCTTGGAACTGGGTTCCAACAACAGCTTCATCTGCCTCCACAATGCTGAAAGAGGACAAATGAGATATTGTTGCACCCCAAAATTTTCCCTCCCATTTTACTCAACATATGCTCATTCAGACCCTCAACTTGATCAAGGATGCCCACGAGTTGACCAGAAAAACTCTCTCATAAAGCAATGAACCTCCAACTAGGGTTTCCATTTTCATTAAGATGGGTGAACCCCAAAGGCCTCAAATCATTTTTGTGGTCCTAATATGTTCTCAAGAACATCCATGTCAAGTCTCATGCCCTGCACAAGATGTTTGCTCAGCCAACTGCTCAAATGCCTGAAAATCAACTGTGTTAGGTCAAAAGTCAACTGTGACCCACATACAGTCAAACTTCAAGATTTTTGGTCAACATCAACATTTTGAAGTGATACTCATAATTTTATCAAAGGTTGATCATGATTGTTCAAGGAATGCTCATAATTCATCAAAACTTAAAAGTTGCTAAATTAGGGTTTCTTAGGAAAAGTCAACCAAACTTTGATCAAGCATAACTTTCTCATACTTTATCAGAAATTTCTCATCCAAGGCTCATTTTGAAGAGAATCAAATTTACTACAACTCATCTTCATCCCTAAAGTTCAAAAAATTCACTAATAAAAAGATATGAATTTCTACATTATAGGTCCTTTTGAAAAGTCAACTAAAATACCTTTTGGGTCAAAGCTTCTTACATGAACATGGAAGATCCAATTGAGATGAAACCAAAAGAGTTGTTTAGGCAAAATACTAAGATTTCTAAAAAGTCCAAGAACACCTCTCTAGGGTTAAAATTGGAATAGATATGCATTATCAAAGTTGGCCATTTTTGGAAAATTGCCAAAAGTCAAATGTGCTTAAACCTGCCTTTTTTGTCAAATGGGCCTAGCTTTTCATGATTGCATCTTGTTGAAGACATGGTCCATGACCCAAAGCAGCATCCATATATTATTTTCTCTATTTATTTATTTTATTTTGATTTTTATTATTTAAAAGTCACATTAAATAAAAAAAATAGTA
The DNA here is from genome assembly GCA_948472305.1 of Vicia faba. Lineage (NCBI taxonomy): Eukaryota > Viridiplantae > Streptophyta > Magnoliopsida > Fabales > Fabaceae > Vicia > Vicia faba. Next base: position 1,311,026,794 of record OX451736.1, on the reverse strand, counting down.
AAAAATATCAAAGATTGATTTTTTGATATGATTTTTGTTAGAATAAAATCTAATTAAGCTGGCCTAATCAGATCAAATTGAATCAAGGAAAATTGAGGCAAAAATAGTATGATTAGGATGGTTCTGGAAATATATCATATATCAAACAAATCACATTCAATTTCCATGATTGTAAAAGATTCAAGTTGTTTTTGTTGCCCTAATTCATCACATTACATATACTGAACACAAACAAGGCAAAAGAACAAGGATTGCAGTCGTGAGAACTAAAGAACAAAACTCAAATTTTGGCAAAAAAGTGGTAGATCGTTTTCTCACATAGAGGGTGATTCAAAGTATTCCCAAGCTTCTAATCACTTCCTGGATATCTCCTGAAGCTAACACGATTAATTGCAAGCATTCCCAAGCCCAGAATCGTCCCATAGCCTTCACACGGTTTGCCCTTTTTTTAAAGTCGCTTACAATAATTCTTGCATCATAAGCATATTCTAATGATGTATTTGTGATTATTGACATATTTGCAACATGCTTGAATGATTTAATTAATGTTTTGGTGCATATATTGATGATTGCCATGGTTAGGGTTTAAGAAGCCGTTTTGGGGCTTCTCTGTACAGGTTAAATTGGACCAAGAAAATAGTGCCATGATACTCGTGAGATCAAGTCGAGTTTATTGGTGTATCTAGAATTAATTTATCATGCGTTTTATGGATTTTTGAAGCTTGCAGGTTTATGGCTATGGAGTTCTGTCTGTAGGTAAAAGGTATGGACCTAAGACGACGGACAGGGAAGAAGACAATGACTTGTCACCACCCCACTGGTCCATTTGAATGATCCGCGCGTTTTTTTATTTTGTCCAGCCTATCCACTTTGTTTTATATATTATAATTTAATCTTATTATAATGACAATTGAACAATACAACCCAGTGGTGAAGCGCGCGTTGGATAATGGATAGGACCTGGGATCCTGGGTTCGATCCCAGGTCCCTGCATTTTCTTTATTTTCTTAACACTCATCTGCAGATCCTGTGTATACACGTTCCAAGCGTCCATCATGCGCCCCACTAATCCAGCCACTGGATCATTTCCAACACAAATCCAACGCTCAAACCAAGGAAAGACCATGGTGCATCCTCCAAACGTGGCAACACTGGATCAGGCGCAGGAATGGGCTCAGCATTCATGGGCCTAACAAGAATTTAGAAGCACACCCCCTGGATTGCTTATGCATGCCCAATTCTATTCTTTTTATCTCAATTCTTTTTTTGTTATTTATTAATTATTTCTTTTTTCAAATAACACCAAAAATCATGTTTTTTTTATTTAATCAAAAAATCACAAAAACATCAAAAATCATTTTTTTATAAAATATTTTTATTAATTAATTATTTTTAATTAAATTAAGGCAATTTAATTCTTTTTTTCATAATTTAAAATAATTAGAATTAGGGTTAAATTTGCACATAACCTAAATTTTTCTCAAAAAAATAACCTAAATATTTTTTTCAATTAGATTTTTAGGTTTTCCAATTATTTCTCGCATTTAATTCACCGCGCGTGCCTTTAGTTTTTCTTTTTTTCATTTATTGTAACTGCTCCGAGTTTGTAATAGTAATTAGGGTTTTAAATTTTCGCACCTTTATTTACAGTCAAAATAATTATGTATCTGCGAAAGCCTTGTAATAGCTAGGACTTTAATTTCTAGCATTTTAATTTCCGCAAAGTATAAATTGTTAGATGTATGTTAATATGATTGTATGGAAAGACAAATTGAAATTAAAACAGTAGAAACCCCTAATTGTGCAAAGATAATTAACTAAAAAAAATACACGTGCACATACTCACTCCTAGGGTTTACTCCACTCTGGTTGTCTTCCGTAAACAGTCATGAAGTATAGGGGATGTTAATCGTCGTCCTCTAGTCCCAAAAGATCTAAAATGACCCATTCGGATGTTGCCTCGGAAAAAGATCTTTAAGGATTTAGGATGATTACTAAAATTTACTACATTGCTTTTGTGATTGTACTTGTCCCTTCAAATGTCTCTTAAAAACTCCAACGACGGTGCTACCTATTCCTTAATAATAGGATAGCATTGTCTAAAGGAAAACGAACAAACTTTTTTCAAGTAGGTAGATTAGTTCCTAGGTACTTGCTCAAACAAAATACAATTTTTCACACAAACACTTTTCAAAACAGTTTTTAAAACAACTTCGTCACACTCTTGAGGACCGATACAAGGGTTATCACGAAGTAAAACAAAAACTTTTCAAAACAAGCATACACGAGCAATTTTAAAAATGAGCAAAGTACCTAAGATCCCATGGAAAATCATGGATAGAAAGGGTGCTAACACCTTCCCTTTCTATAATCTATCCCCCGTACTCAGAAAACTCTTGAAAGGTCTTTTTTCTGTTCTTTTCACCCTTTCCTTTGTTGGATAAAAGAAAAGTCGGTGGCGACTCTTGCTTACCGCAACATTTGCGAACAAAAAATGCAAACCAGTATTAACAGTCGGTTCTACCACTGTATCATAGAACTGGCGACTTTGCTGGGTACATAATAAGTGGGGTATACCTTAGGATCTATGTCATTTTTTAACTTGCTTGCTTGTCTTTTTGCTTTGCCTGCTTTATATTCAAGTGTTTTGTTGGGGTTATATAGATCCTACACTCGGATCGGGGAACACCTTTTAGGTAAGTAGCAATAAACTATGAGGGAACTGTGTAGGGTATACCGACACGGTTGAAACAATAGTTACATTGATGTGGCACTTTGGTTGGTTCCAGTAACCCTTGAGTCAATCAGGGAGAGTACGGGGCCGCCGCGTGGTGTCGTGAAGCATCAACTGACCTTAGAACCTTTAATTGCACAACTTGGCCAGTAGGACCTAGCGAGATGGCTGACTTTGGTGTATTCCCAAGGTCGACATATACTCGATGGTACACTCATTGAGGTTTGACTTTGAGTTTTTTTTAGTTGCGAGTCAATCGCATATTGAACGAAGCTGGGGGAAAGATCGGTGATATTGAGATCCCTTAGAAGTCGATTACTATTTATAGGACATGTTGAACCAATCCAACTTCAAGAGGGTATGACCTTAAAAGTCATGCCGGCTTTAAACCTAAGAACTTGGTGTGACTTGTTTTGTTGTTTGCTATACATGTGATTTTCTAGCATAATCATGACATCATAAGCATGGCATAACTAACCATTTCCAGGATTTCCTAGGGCTCATTTTTGATTTGTTTTGTAGGACATGGCATCCGCCCGTAGGAACACTATACAGATTAACCTTGTGAAAGTGTCTCTCCAACTAAAGGACCTCGCATTAAGGGTTCCTGAAAGTTATTATTTCACTAAAAAGCATGGTCAGTTGCTCAATTTGGTCACTGCAAAACCTGATGAAGAGTTGTTAAAAGTGTTGTTTTAGTTCTTCGGTCCTGTGCACCATTGTTTCACCTTCCCGGATTACCAGCTAGTACCTACTATGGAGGAATTTTCTCAGTTGTTGGGGGTACCTATTCTTGATCAGTTATCTTTCAACGGTACAGAAGAACATCCAAAGCCTGAAGAGATTGCTAGAGCTTTGTCCTTACAACGGTCTGACGTAGTTACAATTTGGGAGACTAGAGGAAGTGTCCAAGGAATCCCGGTTAAGTTTCTATTCGAGAAGGCTTACCATTTTTGGGATACCCTAGATTTACAAGATTTCGAAGAGGTGCTATCACTTCTCGTCTACGGGGTGGTACTTTTCCCTAATGCGGACCAACTCGTAGATGTGAACGCTATTAAGGTTTTTCTATCTCATAATCTGGTGCCTACGTTACTCGGGGATATTCTACACTCTCTGCATGCTCGCACTCTAAAGAGAAGAGGGAACCTCCTGTGTTGCACTCCTCTATTGGCTAGGTGGTTTATTTCGCACCTACCCAGGTATGTTTTGAAGAATGAACAAGGTTTGAAATGGTCTCGTAGGCTGATGTCCATTGCACACTCAGACATTCATTGGTGTTCACGATTCTCGTAATATGTTACCATCATTGATCGCTGTGGTGAATTCCTTAATGTCCCTCTCTTAGGAATTAGGGGAGGAATCACTTACAACCCTTGTTTGGAACTGCGTCAGTTTGGTTACGCAAGAAGATATGATCCTCATGATACGCTTATCTAAGGAATCGCCTTCAACTATGAGAATGATGCTCATGGATACCAGAAAAGGTTCATAAAAGCTTGGGGAATATTGCATAAAATTGATAGCAAGACGCTCGGGCATAAGAATTCCATTCCTCTTGAGCCTTATCTCCGATGGGTACGAGCTCGCGCCCAAAGTCTTATGATGCCTTACCCTGCAGTCCTACCAATAACTGTGGAACCAGTTATTGAAGGAGATACTACTTCACTTGGTCATCATCCTGACATGCCAACCGATCATGAAGAGTTACAGAAGTCCTAGGTTCAACTCAAAGAGGAGCGGGACACGTTTGAAGCTCAGTTCTATGCCAGCAAGAAGAAATTCCTGGAGCTCACTAGGCTACTTCATCAAGAAAGGAACATAAACGCCTGCATTGCACCAAAGAGGATGCGCTCCTGGGAGACCTAGTTTCTTTTTTTCTTTAAGTTTTTCTTTGTTTTATTGTAAGCCTAAAAGGCATTCCTTGTAACAATTCGAACTTATTAATGCAATTAACGTGTTTTTCTTTTAGTTAAACAAATTTGAGCCTTTAAGAATCCTTGAAATCACTGCATACGCATCCCATCCATAACATCGCATAAACAGGTACCATAATAGGTTTCTCATCTTCTTCGCTGTTTATTTTAGCAGTAATGTCTTCTGAACAAAGCATCAAGGATCTTCAGGCACAAAATGCCCAATTCCAATAGATGTTCATGAATCTGGAGAAAGGGCAGGAGGATCTGAAAGCCCTCATCCTGAAGGAGAAAAAGAAAAAGAAAAAGAAGAAGGTCGCTGGTATTCTGAATATGGGAAGAAGGTTCAGGGGGCCGTTAAAGCAACAAGTCGATCTGACCTCTTCATCCAAAGAAGGGGAGAACCAAGAGGGCGAAACAAGGGAAAAGGACCCCAGTCCTGAAGTTTCTGACAATGATACATACTAAAATAATGAGCAGTATCCTCCTACTGAGGATAGATACAAGCAGTTGGAAGATCGTGTGAGTGCTATGGAAGTCCAGAGGATACCTGGGTTGGATTTCGAAGAACTGGGATTGGTGTCGGGAATGGTCATCCTGCAGAAGTTCAAGGCTCCAATTTTTTCAAAGTACGATGGGGTGTCTTGCCCAAAGCTCCATCTCCGTTCCTACGTCAGAAAGATCCATCCCCACACCGCTAATAGAAATTTGTGGGTTCACTTCTTTCAAGACAGTCTGTCAGGGACTCAGCTAGAATGGTTCTACCAACTAGAGAGAGCCAATTTCCGAAACTGGGAAGATCTGGCTGCTGCTTTTTATAAGCAGTATCAATATAACGCCGACCTTTCTCCTACTCGTACTCAACTTCTGAGTATGTCCATGGGTGCAAGTGAAGGCTTTAAGGACTATGAACAGAAGTCGAAAGACTTGGCTGGAAGAGTCCAACCCCCGTTGTCTGATAGGGAGTTGGTCGATATGTTTCTTGGGACACTATCTGGTCCACTCTTTAATCATTTGATCGGCAGCTTGTCAGCTGGTTTCACCGAACTGATTCTAATTAGAGAAAGGTTAGAAGCTAGGATCCAGAGCGGTAAGATACACAAAGATGTCTCTTCGAGCTCGGTAAAGAAGCCTTTCACTAGTAAAAAGGAAGCCAGTTCCATCTATATCCCGAGAGGTCAAAATAGAGCTGAACACCGTCAGACAGTAAGTGTCGTAATGATACACAGGCCTTTAGTTGCCCCACAATGTAACAATCAACAAAGGGTGGAAAGACCACAACGACAGTTTACCCGAATTAACACGAAGTTCTACCCCATCTACTAAGATCCAACTTGGCAACCTTGGAAGAGGCTCCCAAGAATCCGAACACCACATCTCCTTGGTATAATCCAAATGCTCATTGTGCCTATCATTCCGAGAGTCCTGGACATGATACAAATGACTGTTAGGCTATGAGAAATAAGGTACAGGATCTGATCGAGTCCAAGGAGATTGAGTTCGATGCTCCAGAAAAGCCCAATGTCATAACTGCTCCCATGCCTAAGCACAATCGTGGAGTTAATGTTGTTGATACCGATCTGTTTGTGACCTCAGTTGATGAAGTTTCTAATCCTCTTATGACTGTTAAGAAGAATTTGTTGTTGGCCGGTTTATTTCTGGGTTGTGGTGAAGGTTGCCACATGCGTTCATCTCTGCCCTCTGGTTGCCATTTGCTGAAGTCAGGCATTCAACGTCTGATGGACAACAAAGAAATTTTGTTCGAGAAAACTCTGATTCCCATGGTCCCATTTGAAGATGTTGCTATTATAACCATTTCCGCCAATCCTTCCAAGGTCTCCTCGAGAAGACCTGTTAGGATTACATCTTCTCCAAGAGTCGCCCCGTTAATAATCACCTTTCTTGGTCCTGTCCCATACGCCTCGGACAAAGCTGTCCCTGGGCATTATGGTGCCGATGTGTACTATCATGGCATCAAATAAGATCTGAAGAATAAAGAGGCTAATCCTGATGTCAGTAACATCTTCGGGACCAACAAGGTTACCAGAAGTGGAACATTTTCTCTCCTGAGATTTCCCCAAAGACTGCCAATAGGCCTATTGTTATTCCATCTGCTATTCCTATTGATACTTCAACTACTACTCATGTGCTTACTCCAATTATCACCCCTGCCGGCGAGTGGTCGAGCAGATGGGTTAGACCCCCTCAAAGATATCAATGTTGTCCCTGTTGTTGTGCTCCGAGGCCCATGCGAAGACTTTGATTGCATTCCTCAAGACTGCGCATATGCCGCAAGAAACCTCTGTCGATCAATTTAAAGACTGTGTGGCCAGCCTGACTGCTGACAATGGGCTGGGTTTTTCAGATACAAACTTGACACCGAAAGGGAGGAAACATAATGATGCTCTACATGTCTCGATTGAATACAGGGGAACCACTATGGCTCATGTGCTGGTAGATACTGGGTCTTTGCTGAATGTTCTACCCAAGAATGCGCTGGATCAGTTGGATTATGAAGGCTTGACCTTAAAGCCTAGTAACATTGTGGTAAGGGATTTTGATGGGTCAAAAAGAATGGTGCATGGAGAAGTGGACATCCCCGTCAAAGTAGGTTCCCAGAGTTTGGAGTCCACTTTCTATGTAATGGACATCCAGCCGTCATACTCTTGTTTGTTGGGTCGTCCTTGGATCCACGAAGTTGGGGCTGTTACTTCTACACTGCACCAAATGCTGAAGTATCCAGTAAAAGGGAAGATTGTCACTGTGCATGGTGAAAAGGAGTATATGGTGAGCCACCTTAACTCCTTCAGGTACGTAGATATGGATGAGGAATTCATAGAGACTCCTTGCCAGAACATTGAAGAGGTTCCCCAGATCTTGGCATTGACTGAAACTACTACCAACAACAAACCTCCTCTAAAGATGTCCTCCCTCAAAGATGCCAGAGAAGTGGTTGAAGAAGATGGGTATACAAATTGGGGACAACTCCCTAATTTTACTCACAAAACTGACAAGTTTGGTTTGGGCTTTACTTCAGGAGCTCAAAGGGCTGTTCGATGCACTCGGGCTGGAGGACCTCCCCTACACATCAGCAATCGGGGAATTAATTCCATTGAAGACAGTGAGGAAGACTCTAACATTGATAGATGGATCTACCCAACTACCAACGATGGACCGAGTAACTGAACGGCTAAGGACTTTATACCGGTTTCTTTTATTTCGCAGTAATTGTCTTACTTGTTTTGAGATTTGTAATAAACAATTTTAAACTCTACAGCCTTGTGCCTTGCCTGAGGCACATTGGCTTTGCTTGTGAGGGATATTATTTGTCATTTCATATATCATCAATAAAACATTGGGCGTTCCTTGCATACAAATTTTACCCTCTATGTTTTTCTTTTCTGTTTTCACTTTATCAAAACAGCTATGCTCTTACACACACTCACGTATCATACTACAGATCCATATCCACTATGGATCCCATTGATAACAGCTCTGCTACTGCCAGTTATGACTTTGAAAATCCGATCAACCAAGCCGAAGACGAAGGTGAGGAAGATTGTGAGGTGCCTGGAGAACTTGCTAGACTATTACATCAGGAAGAAAGAGCTATACAGCCTCATGAAGAGCCAGTTTAGACGATAAACCTGGGCACGGAGATAGACAAAAAAGAAGTCAAGATCAACACAAATCTGGAAGCTAAGATCAAACAGCGGTTGATACAAATGTTGCACGACTACATTGAGATCTTAGCCTGGTCATATGAAGACATTCCACGTTTAGACAATGATATTGTGGTACATCATCTACCGACTAAGGAAGACTGTCCTCCGGTTAAACAGAAGGTCTGCCGTATGTGCCCTGAAATGTCAGAGAAGATCAAGTAAGAGGTCATGAAGCAGTTCAACGCATGGTTCTTAGCTGTCACCTTCTATCCACAGTGGGTTTCTAACGTTGTTCCGGTACCTAAGAAAGATGGCAAGGTACAGATGTGCGTGGATTACATAGATCTGAATAGGGAAAGCCCCAAGGATGACTTCCCACTTCCTCACATTGACGTTCTGGTTGACAACACCGCGCATCATAAAATCTTCTCCTTCATGGATGGTTTCTCTGGCTACAACCAGATCAAGATGGCTCCCGAAGACATGGAAAAGACAACCTTCGTCACACAGTAGGGCACCTTCTGTTACAAGGTGATGCCTTTTGGATTGAAGAATGCTGGGGCAACTTATCAGTGAGCCATGGTCGCTTTGTTCCATGATATGATCCATCATGAGATCGAGGTTTATTTTGATGACATGATAGCCAGGTCTCAAACCGATGAAGAGCACCTTGATCATTTACAAAAGTTGTTTGACAGGTTAAAGACATACAAGTTGAGGTTGAATCCGAACAAGTGCACCTTCGGGGTAAGGTCTGGTAAGCTCCTGGGTTTCATTGTCAGTTGTGATACGGTGGCAGAACCGGACTGTTTTAGGAAAATGATGGTTTGTGTTTTGCGTTTGTGTTCGTAAAATGTCGCGGTAAGCAAGAGTCGACACTGACTTTTATTTTATCCAACTGGAAAGGAAAAAAGCACAGAAAAATTCCTTTTTTGAGATTTTGAGTACGGGGGTTAGAATATAGAAAGGGAAGGTATTAGCACCCTTTCTATCCGTAGTTTTCTATGGGCTCTTGGGTACTTGCTCATCATTTTAAAAATTGCTTCCGTGTTTGTGTGTTTTGAAAAGTTTTGTTTTACTTCGTTTTAACCCTTGCTTCTGTCTTCAAGAGTGTTACGAAGTGTTTTTGAAAACTTTGCTTGAAAAGTGTGTAAGTGTGGAAAAGTTTGGTTTTGAGCAAGTACCTACTAGCATCTACCTACTCGAAAAGAGAATGTTTCTGTTCTTGTTTCCTTTAGACGGTGCTATCCTACTATTAGTGAGTAGGTAGCACCCCCTTTGGATGTTGTAAGGGTCAATTCTAAAGGGACGTACAATCACTAAAGAAATGTTAGGACGTCTTAGTGATAACCCTAATGTCTTAAGATCGTATTCGAGGCAACATTTCTGAGGCAACCTTTCTGAAGCAACATTTCTGAGGCAACATTTTCGAACGGGACATTTGATCTTTGTTTTAGACAAGAGGGCAATCACTAAAACATCCTATACTTAATGATCGTTTACCTAAGGCAACCGAAGTGAGAGTATACCCTAGGAGTGCGCATGTGCGAGTGATTTGATTTCAAGTTATTATCTTTGCACATTTAGGGTTTTCTAACCATTTTAAAATTAACATACAGTCTTGTCATGCAATCCTATTGTCATACATCTAACAGTTAATATTTGCGAAAATTAAAATGCGAGAAATAAAACTACGCTATTACAAGGCTTCGGGGATGGGGATTAATTACACAGCCAAAAACCCGTAAAACGATAAATAAAAGAAAAGTCCTAATTAAACTATTACATTCAATGAGAAGTTACATTAATATCGTAAAAATAGTAAATGCGCGCGATGAATCGAGAACGAGAAAATATTAGGGTTTTGACCCCGCCTAAAACCTAATTAAAAGAAAAATCATTTTTTGTTGTTTTTGGCTATTTTGAGAAAAAAGGTTTTAATTAAATACAAACCTAGTTACTAATTAATTTAAATTAAGGAAAATAATTAATTTGACCTATTTTTATATTTTTGGTTATTTTAAGAAAAGAAAATAGAAATTAAATCAATCAAAACCCTAATTTCTAATTTATTTTAAATTATTTACAAAAGATTAAAATTCCCCTAAAATTAAATTAAATAAAATAAAAAGCCTAAATTCTAATTTGATGAAAATTGATTTTTATGAGTTTTTGTAAAAAAAAGAATAAATTTTTGTGTTAGAAAATAATTTAATAAAAATTAAATAAATAGAAGAAATATAAAAGAAAATAGAGAAATGGGCCTGGTTTCAAAGTAAAAGGGGAGTGTAAAAAAAAGCCTAATAAGCCTGGGTCCATGTTGACTCTCATGATCCAATGCATTGGCTTGACCAGGGTGTATCATGGACCTTCAAAGAATGGCCTTTGGATCTAGCTTGTCGGACATCTGGTTGGCTGAACATTGAGGGCGCATGGTGATCTCCTTGCCTGTACATGTGCTTGATTATGCAATAAAAAACAATATGAAATAATGGGGGGACCTGGGGATCGAACCCAGGCCCTTTGGAAATTTCCAAATCCTCTTGACCAACTGAGCTAGTGCACATGTTTGTATATGGGAGAACAAATAAAGATTATATGGAAAAAACACAAATTAACATATGCCAGCGCACGAATTTTTGAATGGACGAGTGGTGTGTTGCCACGCCACCTTTCTTCTTCCTTCTTCCGTTGGCAAAAGTCCATACTTTTACCTACGGACAAAGTCTGTAGCTATAGCCCCTGTGATTTCCCAAAACTCCTTGCAAGCATGATAAACTCATAACAATGGTACCAATCAACTCGTGACAACATCACGAGCGTCATGGTACCTTAATCGTGGCCCAATTGTACCTGTAATCAAAATCCCTAAAAACGAAACCTAAACCCTAATCATGGCAAATATCTGTATGGTTAACAAAAAATGTAATTAATCATCATCATTAGCTTGCAAATGTTTCAAGGATTCAGAATATATAAACAAATCATGCTAACAATGCCAAATTTATGAGATTCGATTTCAAAAAAGTAGGGATGTTGTGAGGTACTTACAGTGAGTTTTTGGGCACGAAAACACTTGCTAATGGTTGGGATGGACTCCTTGAATGCCCAGCAAGCGAATGAGATAACTGGGAAGGCTTGAGATGGCCTGGAACTATGAAATCAGATTGCCACTTTTGTTAAGTTTTTTCAAGTTTTTTCTCAGCTTCTCACGCCTCCAATCCTTGTGCTTTTGGTCTGTCAATGTTCTATATGTATCCTTGAGTGAATTAGGTTTACAAGTTTGCATCAAATCTTCTCCAATAATGATCATTGATCATGATTTGATTCTCATGTAAATCTTTCTAAATCAAGCCAAAATCCAATCTTTTTGTGTACATTTGAAGTTTGCATTATTTGATCTCATTGCCAACTATTCATGGACCTGAAATATGCATAAAATCTCAAGGTTTAAATGATTTTTGATATTTTCATTATTTTATTTTGATTTAATTTGATTTAATTGAAAAAAAAATCAAAATAAATGACAAAAATAAAATAAAGGCAAGTGGGAAGGATCACGGGTCGTGGATCATGTTACAAACTTAATGCAAGCACAAAAAGTTGGGCCCATTTGACAAAATTTGCAAATTGAGACACATTTGACTTTTGGCAATTTTGCAAAAAAGGTCAACTTTGCCAATGCATAACTTCCTCAATTTTGACCCTAGAGATGTGTTCTTGGACTTTTTATAACGATCAATATGTCCTCTAAGCAACCCTTTTTGTCTCATCTCAATTGAGTCTTCCATATTCATGTATGAAGCTTTGACAAAAAAGGTGTTTTTGTTGACTTTTCAAAGTGACCTATAATGTTCAATTTCATAACTTCTCGTGAATGCTTATTTTGAACTTGGAAGCTGAAGATGATTTGTAGGGAATTCCATCCTCTTCAAAATGAGCTTTCGATGGGTCATTCTTGGTAAAGTATTAGAAAGTTATGCCTGGTCAAAGTTGAGTTGACTTTTCCTATAAAACCCTAATTTAGCAACTTTTGGATTTTGATGGATTGTGAGCAATCCTTGATGAATCATGATCAGCCCTTGATCAAATGATGAATAATGCTTCAAAATGAGAGTGTTGACCAAAAATCTTGAAGTTTTACTGTATGTAGGACACATTTGACTTTTGCTCTAGCACAACCCATTTTTAGGCCTTTGAGCAATTGACTGAGCAAACTTTTTCTGTAAGGCTTGAAACTTGACATGGATGATCTTGAGAACATATTAGGACAATGATGAGCATTTGGGATACTTTGGGCTTAAATATATTGATGCAAACTGAAACCCTAATTTGAGGTAGTCTGCCTTAGGAGAGAGTTTATCTGGTCAACCCTTGGACTTCCTTGAGCAATTTAAGGACCTCACTTGAGATGTATTGAGAAATATGGGAGGGAAAATTTTGGGGGTACAATAGCTTCCCCTATTCAATCTTCTTAAACCTGAGGATGTAGATTGGCTTTCTTGCCTTTCGTGATCCGAAGGTGTAAGATGATTGAACACTAGAGTGCCCAAAAATTTGCACTCGCATGAAGTGGTACTTGTCTTGTGATGTTGGGAATAGGATTATAGATGCCATTTGGAAATGAATGACAGGAGATGGGCTTAAAGATTCCATCCGAAGGAGTGTCGATCACATAAGAGATTCCTTTGTGAGAGTCTGTATACCTGTTGTTGAGGAGGATTTCGCTGGGGAATGCTGATCTTTATCTTGGGAGAAATAGAATTTTAGGAGCTTCGGTCGTCCGTTATTCTACTGGGGAATTGTTTCTTGGTCATAGCGGTGCAAATTAACCTCTATTTGGTCGTGCTCCAGGCTTCACAGTGATTTGCTTGAGAAAATAAGACCGACTGCTATCTGGTCGTGCTCCAGGCTTTACAGTGACTTACTGGGGGGATGAGATTAAACTTGCTATCCGGTTGTAATCCAGGCTTCGCAAATTCTCACTTCTTATCTGGTCGTGCTCTAGGCTTCAGAAGGAATTAAGTTGTTATTCGTTCGCATCCGGGCTTCAACTTGAATTTAGGGTATACTAATATCGGTCGATTCCAGGCTTCTTAGTAACTGGCCAGGTAAACTGCTATTTGGTCGAAATCCAAGATTCGTAGCGTCCCTTACTGTTATCTGGTCGTAATCCAGGCTTCAGTATTCTTTGTCGCTATTTGGTCGTAATCCAGGCTTCACAACGTCTCATACCATTATCTGGTCGAATCCAGGCTTCACGGTATTTGGATAAATCAAGATATTATCCGGTCGAATCCGGGCTTCATAACTTGCCTTAAAGATATACCACTATCTGGCCGATTCCAGGCTTCGTATTATTCTTTGCTGCTATCTGGTCATAATCCAGGCTTCACAACGTCTTATACCATTATCTGGTCGAGTCTAGGCTTCATGGTATCTTGTATTGCTATCTGGTCGTAATCTAGGCTTCACAGTAACTTGCTAGCTGTTATCCGGTCGATTTCTGGGCTTCACGGCTTGTGCTTATAACATACCACTATCTGGTCGCTTCCAGGATTCATGGTGTTTTGTACTGCTATCTGGTCGTAATCCAGGCTTCACAGTATGATGGAGACGTCAAGATATTATCTGGTCAGACCTGGGCTTCATAGCTTGATCTGGAATAGAAATCTTAGCACCGATTTGACTGAACCAGAGAAAATTGTGAGAATTTGATTATATCTTTCCCTGAAAGGTAAAGAGCTAGTCGTATGTAATTCCATGATGCATGACATGTATCGAATAATGATGTTCTCAAAATAAATGAGATTGTGCTGTATGATGCTTATGCGTATGCCATGATGTATGAATATGGAATGTTCTTATGACGTTCTCTAGCTGGGGAAAATAAATCCCGGACTGTTGCTAGAGAGTACAAAAAGTTTCGCTCGCTGGGGATAACGACCGAAGATGATTTGAGAATAAATTGGCGGGAGAATAACTCTGCTGGAGAATAAAATGGCGAGAAAATAACTTTGTGGGGAAGAGAGATGCTCTGCTAGAAGATTAGCTGATTTGGAGAAATAACCTCGGCTGGGGATGAATTACCATTGCTGGTGATAATGAACCCTGCCGGGGATTGAGTTTCCGCTTATGGAAGAAATAAACTCCACCGAGGATAATCTTTTATTGTGGGTGATAGATGAACTCTGCTTGGGGAGAATTAACACCACTGTTTTTGGGTATTTCTTACTCTGCGGGGAGTGTATGCATTTTTAGTCATTTTCTCAAGCTGGCCCTATCCCTGTACCCGGTGGGCAGAGCAACTGTAAGGTTTAGACACTTCTTGTTTGCCCCTGGTCCTGGAATTACGAGTAATTGCCTTTTGTTTCGTATGTAAATATTCATGAGCAACAATTATTGTCAAATGCATATATCAAAATGAAACATTCTTACAAAACAAAATAGAAAAAGAAAAACAATTTTGAAATTTCTTTGTGAAAATGAATTGTATTGATTTTGAAGTTGGCCTGTAATAGGCGTTTTGTACAAGAGGCTGACGTCCTAGTAAGAGAACACCGTCAAAAGAACAGAGTTTATACAATTTGTGTAAAAGAAAGAAAAACATCTATGTGAAACAATCCCACTGGGTTCCAACTCTGCTATTTCCTTTATCTCTTCGAGCATCTCATCACTTTGCTACTTGGTTGAAGGTAAATCAGATTGATCAGCGCCGTCCGAGCTTAATAGTCGATACCGAAATCTGGTTGCAAGATGATCCAATGAGACATAGTGTTACGCTTTGATCCCTAATTTTTTCCTGGACCGCTCTTTCGGCTTTTCAGTCCACCGGGATACCCTTTTTTGCCCAAGCCGCCTTTTCAGGTTTTCGACTTGCCGGGTGTACACATTTTTTTCACTTTCATCCCTTACTTTTTTCCGAACCCTTTTGGTTCGCTGGGAAGCCCTTATTTTTTCCTAGGCCAGTCGACCTAGCGGGTCTTTGATTATGCGTAGTATTTTTTCACTATGTCTGCATTGACGGAGTGAGGAAGGTCGTCACCATCCATGGTGGTTAGAATCATAGCTCCTCCCGAGAAAATGTTCTTAACCACAAATGGCCCTTCGTACGTAGGGATCCATTTTCTCCTGGGAACACCTTGCGGCAGTATGATGCGTTTAATCACCAGATCCCCGACTTGATATTCTCGTTGTCTAACTTTCTTGTTAAATGCCTTGATCATTCGCTTTTGATATGTCTGGCCATGACAAATAGCAGTAAGTCTCTTTTCATCGATTAAGTTCAGCTGATCAAGCCGGGTCTGGATCCAATCGTCCTCGCTCAAACCTGCATCCTTCATGATTCAAAGAGAGGGTATCTGGACTTCAATGGGCAAGACTGCCTCCATGCCATACACCAAAGAGTAGGGTGTTTCCCCTGTTGACGTCCGCGCTGAGGTGCGGTACCCATGAAGAGCGAATGGTAACATCTCGTGCCAGTCTTTGTATGTCACCGTCATCTTTTGTACAATCTTCTTGATGTTCTTATTAGCTGCTTCAACAACCCCATTCATCTTCGGCCGGTAAGGAGAAGAGTTGTGATTCTATATCTTGAACTGTTTGCAGAGCTTGGTGATCATCATGTTGTTGAGATTTGTACCATTGTCCATAATGATCCTCTCTGGTACACCATATCGACAGATCAGATTGTGTCCGATAAACTGCGCCACGACATTCTTGGTTACTGTAATCAATAGCCACCAAAATGAAATGATGCCCATTAGATGCGGTAGGTCTGATCTCGCCGATCATATCGATGCCCCACATTGCAAAAGGACAAGGAGCTGTCAAGACGTTCAGAGGAACTGGAGGTACATACACCCTATCAGCATAGACTTGGCACTTATGACAAGTCCGAGAATGCTGATAACAATCGGCTTCCATAATAGACCAATAATATCCTGCTCGTAGGATCTTCTTCTCCATGGTATGTCCACTGGAATGAGTTCCGAAGGTACCTTCATATAACTCGACCATGATTCTTCCTGCCTCGCTTTTATCCACACATCGCAGTAAGGTTGAATCATGGTTACGCTTATAAAGGACACCATTGCTGATGAAGAACTTCGCAGCGAACCTCCTCAAGAACTTCTTATCATTAACAGATGCACGCTCGGGGTACTCTTGAGCCTCAAGATACCTCTTTACTTAGTGAAACCAGGGTTTATCTGCTACCTCTTCAGTCTCAATGTCACAGCAATGTGCGGGTTCGTCCAACCTTTCGATTGTAATCTAGGGAGCTTCATTGTCCCACCTGACTTTGAACATAGAACACATGGTAGCTATTCGCCAGCTGATTCTCCTCTCTTGGGAAGTGTTCAAAGGTTATCTCCTCAAAGTGTGGGAGCAACGTCAGTACATACTCTTTGTAAGGAAAAAGATTTTGGTGCTTCGTATCCCACTCCCCTTTGATCTGACTGATCACTAAAGCGGAATCTCCGAATACACTCAATAACTTAATTCTTAGGTCAATAGCAGCTCGAAGACCCATGATGCATGCTTCATACTCCGCCATATTGTTGGTACAGTTGAAACATAATCGGGCGGTGAACGGAATATGACAACCCTCAAGAGATATGATCACAGCGCCAATGCCATAACCCAATGCGTTTGATGCTCTTCAAAATACATAGACCATCGGGATCCTTCCTCAGGTCCTTCATCCGGTCCAGGTTTTTCATAGTTGGTCACCAATATGATGTTCTCATCCAGAAACTCGAAATTTATAGACTAGTAATCATCCACGGCCTGATGCGCCAAATGATCTGCCAACACGCTTCCCTTGATTGATTTTTGGGTTGTGTATTGGATGTCATACTCGGTTAAGATCATCTGCCATCTTGCTATTCTTCTGGACAAGGCAAGCTTTTCGAATATATACTTGATTTGATCCATCTTTGATATCAATAGGGTAGTGTGAGTCAACATATACTGTCTCAGCCGGCGAGCAGCCCATGCCAAAGCGCAACAAGTTTTCTCAAGCGGTGAGTATCGGGTCTCACAGTCGGTAAATTTTTTGCTAAGGTAGTAAATGGCATGCCCTTTTCGGACAGACTAGTCATGCTATCCCAGCATGCACCCCATTGAATTGTCAAGTACTGTCAAGTATAAGATTAAAGGTCTTCCTTCAATTGGAGGCATCAGAATAGGTTGCTCCTGGAGATATTCTCTGATCCTTTCGAAAGTGTCCTGACATTCATCATTCCATTTTACCACTTGATCTTTCTTTAGCAGCTTGAAGATTGGCTCACAAGTAGTAGTCAGATGTGAAATGAATCGGGCAATGTAGTTCAGTCGTCCCAAAAAGCCTTTGACTTCCTTTTCTGTGCAGGGAGCTGGAATCTCCTGTATAGCTTTCACCTTTGCAGGATCCATTTGAATACCTTTATCACTAACAATGAAACCCAACAGCTTACCGAACCTTATCCCGAAGGTGCATTTGTTCGGGTTTAACCTCAGCTTGTACATCTTCAACTTGACGAACAATTTTTGGAGATGGTCAAGATGTTCTTCTTCAGTCTGGGACCTTGCAATCATGTCATCAACGTAAACCTCAATCTCATGGTGAATCATGTCGTGGAACAAAGCGACCATGGCGCGTTGATATGTTGCCCCAGCATTCTTTAATCCGAATGGCATGACCTTGTAGAAAAAGGTGCCCCACTGTGTAACGAAAGTTATCTTCTCCATGTCTTCGGGAGCCATCTTAATTTGATTGTAACTAGAAAAACCATCCATAAAGGAGAAGATCTTATGCTGCGCGGTGTTATCGACCATAACATCAATGTGAGGGAGTGAGAAATCATCCTTGGGGCTTGCCCTGTTCAGATATCTATAGTCCACACACATCCGCACCTTACCATCCTTCTTGGGCACTGGAACAATGTTGGCTACCCACTGCGGGTAAGAAGTGACAGCTAGAAAACCGGCATCAAACTATTTCATGACCTCAGCTTTGATTTTCTCAGACATCTCAGGGCGCATACAACGAACTTTATGCTTTACAGGAGGGAAGTCCTCTTTGGTTGGTAAACGGTGAACCACAATATCAGTGTCCAAACCAGGCATATCTTCATAAGACCAGGCGAAGACTTCAACATAGTCGCGTAGCATCTGTATCAACCGTTGCTTGACACTAGGCTCCAGATTCGCACCTATCTTGACCTCTTTCTTGTCTTTCTCTGTACCCAAATTCACTGATTCCACTGGCTCTTCATGAGGCTGTATGGCCCTCTCTTCCTGTAGTAATAGTCTAGCAAGTTCCCCAGGCACTTCACAATTATCCTCACCTTCATGCTCGGCTTGGTTGATCAGATTCTCGAAGTCATAACTGGAAGTAGCAGAGTCGTTATCAACGGGATCCAAAATGGATGTGGATCTGCATTATGATATGTGAGTGTGTGTAAGAGCATAGCTGTTTTGATAAAGTGGGAGATAGAAAAAGAAAAACAATGAGCACAAAATTTGTA
This sequence comes from Vicia faba, assembly GCA_948472305.1. Taxonomy (NCBI): domain Eukaryota; kingdom Viridiplantae; phylum Streptophyta; class Magnoliopsida; order Fabales; family Fabaceae; genus Vicia; species Vicia faba. The sequence goes on along the minus strand of OX451736.1, from coordinate 1,311,007,968 downwards.
ATGCAAGAAATGTCCAATGTGCCTCGGGCAAAGCACCGGGCCGTAAAGTTTTAAACTGTCGGTTACAAATCTCAAAACAAAAGTCTATTACTGTGTAATAAAAGAAACAGGCATGAAGTCCTTCGCCGTCCAGTTGTTCAATCCACCGTTGGTAGTCGGGTAGATCCAGCTGTCGATATCAGACTCTTCTTTATCATCTTCAATTGCATTCACTCCCTGACTACTGATGTGCAGAGGAGGTCTTCCAATCCGCGCGCGCCGAACAACCCTTTGAGCCTCTACAGTAAAGCCTAAACCAAACTTGTCAGTTTTGTGTGCAAAGTCGGGGAGCTGACCCCAATTTGCACACCCACCTTTTTCAATTACAGCCCTGGCATCCTTGAGGGAAGCTATCTTCATCGGAGGTTGGTCAGTAGCAACTTCAGTTGACGCCAAAGTCTGGGGGACCTCTTCAAAGTTATGACACGGGGTTTCGATGAACTCTCCATCCATCTCCACATACCGAAAGGAGTTAAGATGACTCACCATGTACTCCTCTTCACCTCGCACCGTGACAATCTTCCCCTTCACTGGATATTTCAACATTTGATGGAGCGTAGAAGTCACTGCCCCAGCCTTATGAATCCACGAGCGACCCAACAAGCAAGAATATGATGGTCGGATATCCATCACATAGAAAGTAGATGCAAAATTATGAGAGCCAACTTTAACCGGGACGTCCACCTCCCCGTGTACCATCATTTTTGACCCGTCGAAAGCCCTGACCATAATATTACTCGGCTTCAGAACCAAACCTTCACAGTCCAGACGGTCTAATGCTTTCTTTGGCAAAACATTTAAAGAAGAATCGATATCCACTAGTACATGGGCCATAGTAGTGCCCCTGCACTCAATCGAGACGTGCAGAGCATCATTGTGATTTATTCCTTTAGCAGTCAGATATGCGTCTGACAAACCCAATCCATTGTCGGCAGTCAAGCTAGCTACACAATCTTGAATTGATCAGCTAAAGTCTCTTGCGGCACATGCGCAGTTTTGAGGAAAGCAATTAAAGCCTTTGCACGGGCTTCCGAACATAATAACAAGGATAACATGGAGATTTACGATGGGGTTTTCCCCAGCTGCTCGACTATGTTGTAGTCACTTTTCTTGATAATCTTCAGGATTTCCTCTATCTCTTACTTAGAGGTTTCTACAATGATCTTCTTAGAAGCCTCCATCCGGGCAGGCTCACCTGTGATTTCTTTGCCCCGGGTGTCAGATGACTCGGCGACAGGGGTGATAACTAGAATAGGAACTGGGACAGTAGCTGATGTACTAGCAGATGGAATGACAACATGTTTGTGAACAGTCGGAGGGGAAATCTCAGGAGAGAAGAGTCTTCCACTTTTGGTGACCTTGCTAGCCCCGACAATATTGCTGACTTCAGCATCAACTTCTTCAACCTTCAAGTCTTGTTTAACTCCATGGTAATACACATCGGCCCTATAGTGCCAAGGGACAACCTTATCCGAAGTGTATGGGATAGGACCAGGGATAGTAATGATTAACAGAGCAATTCTTGGAACAGATGTAATCCTAACAGGATTTCTAGAGGAAGCCTTGGAAGGGTTGGAGGATATGGTTATAATGGCAACATCTTCAATTGGAACTAACGGAATCAAAGTCTTTTCAAATAGGATCTCTTTGTTATTCATCAGGCGTTGAACACCTGATTTCAATAAATGGCAACCAGTAGGCAGGATTGAAAACATGTGGCAACCTTCGCCACAGCCCGGAAATAAACCGGCCAACAATAGATTCTTCTTAACTGTCATCAAAGGAGTAGAAACTTCTTCCACAGAGGTCACAAATAAATCATCGTCCACAGCATGTACTCCATGACCATGCTTGGGCATAGGAGCAGTCATGACGTTGGGCTTCTCTAGAGCGTCAAACTCAATTTCTTTAGCTTCGATCAAATCTTGCACCTTATTCTTCAAGGCCCAATAGTTGTTTGTATCATGACCTGGGATATCCGAGTAATAGGCGCAGCGGGCGTTCAGATTATATAACGGAGATGTGGTGCTGGGATTCTTCGGGGCTTCCCTTAGAGTTACCAGGTTGGTCTTTAATAATTATGGTATAATTTGAGACAAGGTCATATTAAGCCGAGTGTACTGTCTCTGCGGTCTCTCCATTCTTTGCTGATTGTTGCGTTGTGGGGAAACATTGGGTCTTGATATTACTACCACATTCACTGCTTGACGACGTCCAGGTCTGTTTTGGCTCCTCGAGCCGTAGACTGCACTAGCTTCTTTCTTACCGGTGAAAGGCTTCTTTTCTGTATTTGATGAAGTACCTTTATGTATCTTACCACTTCGGATACCAGCTTCTACTCTCTCCCCAGTCAAAATCAATTTAGTAAACCCAAATGACGAATTGCCGATCAGATGATTGAAAAATGGGCCAGACAACATCCCTATAAACATATCCACTAACTCTATATCAGATAGAGGGGGTTGGACTCTTCTAGCCAAATCTCTCCACTTCTGAGCATAGTCCTTAAAATCTTCACTTGCACCCATAGACATACCCTCAAGCTGAGTACGAGTGGGAGCAAGGTCGGCATTATACTGACACTGCTTGTAAAAAGTAGAAGCAAGGTCCTCCCAGTTTCATACATTAGCTCTTTTCAATTGATAAAACCATTCAAGCTGAGTCCCTGACAGACTATCTTGAAATAAATGTACCCACAAATTTCTATCATCAGTGTAAGGTTGGATTTTTCTGACGTACGAGCAGAGATGGAGTTTTGGACAGGATACTCCATCGTACTTGGCAAAAACTGGAGCTTTGAACTTGTGAGGGATCACCACTCCAGAGCCAGTCCCAGATCTCCAAAGTCCAAACCAGGTATCTTCTGAATCTCCATAGCGCTCAGACGGTCTTCGAGTTGTTTGTACCTATCCTCAGCAAGAGGATACTGCTCATCATCAAAATCAGTATCATTATCAGAGACCACAAGACTGGGACCCTTTTCTTCTTCTTGGTCTTCCTCTCCTTTGGATGAAAGAGACAGATCAGCTTCCTGCCGCAACCTATTCCCAAATTTGTTACCCATATTCAGAAGAACCTCCTCCTCCTTCTTCTTCTTCTTCTTCTTCTTCTTCTTCTTCTCCTTCAGGATTAGAGTCTTTAAATCATCTTGCCCTTTATCCAAGTTCAAGAACATCTCTTGGAATTGGGCATTCTGTGCCTGAAGAGCTTTGATAGCTTGATCGGTAGGTATTTCAGAAGTCATTTCGTGCTGAAATAAACAGCGAAGGAGATGAGAAACCTGTAATGATACATGCGATGATGTGCATGATAATGGGATGCGTATGTAATGATTTCAAAGACTTCGGGAGATTTAAATTTTCAAACCAAGAAATAAACAAACTTTATTAGATTAAACTTGTAAAAGGTTCAACAATGCCTCTAAGGAATTTACAAAGATGAAAATAAAAAACAAATCTAAACTAGAGAAAGCAGAATCAGAAATCCCATGGACGCTTCCCCTTGGTGCTGACGTAGTCATTGATCGTTCTTTCATTCTCAAGTTGCCTGGTGAGCTTCAAGATCTTCCTCTCTTGCTCATGGTACTTCTCCCGGTAGGTATCCCTCTCCTTTTTCAGTTGAATCCATGATCTCTTCAATGCCCCAAGATTAGTGGGCGTGTAGGGATAAAAGACTGTATAAGGAACGCCCTCTTCATTGGTAGGCTCCACAACCATTGGCAACACAGCTTCATAAGGCATCCCAAGCTTCTGGGCTCGAGCTCGGACCCACTGGAGATAAGGTTGCATGGGGAGAGAAGTACTTGGTCCTAGCTCTTGAGGGTTAGACCTGTTCACCATGCCCCAATCTCGTATAAACCTTCGACGATGCTCGTCAACTTCTTCCTTGTAGTCAAACGCAATATCTGTAAGAAGCAGCTCATGAGGACCGTCTCTCCGAGCACGACTGAATTGTCGTAAAGCTAGGCAGGGATTGTAGGTTATACCCCCTCTAATTCCAAGCAAAGGGACATTAGGGTATCCCCCACACCGATCAATGACAGCAGTGCTTTCCATAGCCTTAGAACTCCAAAGAATGTCCGTATAGGCAAGGGACATTATCCTGTAAGACCACCCTAAACCTTCTTCATTATTCAACACGGACTTGGTGAGGTGAGAAATAAACCACCTCGCCAGCAGCGGCATGCAACACATGAGAGCCCCTCTTCTACGCACAATACGAGTGTAGAGGGCATACAAGATATCACCTAGAAGAGTAGGTACAGGATTGCGAGACAAGAAGATCTTAACCGCATTCACATCCACAAAGGAATCTGGATTTGGGAAGAGAACCAAACCGTAGATAAGGAGAGCCAAGATGTCTTCGAAAGCCTGAAAGTCCAAATTATCCCATAACAGTTGAGCTTGATCCATCAGAAACTTGGCTAAGAAACCTTTAACCCTACTTCTTGTCTCCCAATTGGATAATGCATCAGCCCTTTTCAAGTTTAAAGCTAAAGCAATGTCCTCTGGTCTAGGAGCCTCTTCCAAACCTGTGAAAGGCACCTGCTCGAGGATGGATATACCCAATAAGTGAGAAAACTCTTCCATAGTAGGAACTAGCTGATAATCTGGGAAAGTGAAGCAATGATGCACCAGATTGAAGAACTGGAAGAGCACACTCATCATCTGCTCATCAAACTTTGAGGTAACCAAGCTAAGAAGTTGACCATGTCTCCTAATGAATGAAGAAGTATCAGAAACTCTCGAGGCTAAATCTTTGAGTTGAGCAGGTATTTGCACAAAGTTAACTCGAATGGTGTTTCTGCGTACGAAAGCCATAATCTGCCAAACAGAACAAAGATAAATCCCCTCAGTCTTAGAAATGGTTAGTATAATGAGGTATGCATGCTATGTTATGATGCATGATGTCATGATAAAACATACAACAAGTATAGCAGATAACAGACATGGTAAAGGAAAATAAGTTACACAATAGCCCTTCATTTTAAGGCTTGCATGGGGTCTAGGTATTACCCTCTTGAAGTTCAGTTGGTTTCAACCTGTCCTAATAATAGTAACTGGGTTATAGAGGTTCTCAATGTCACTGACCATCCTCCATCGGTCATGGTTTCAGCTCACGCAATCTTTTCTTGCAGCCAGAACTATCTCGAGAGTATGGTCTCAATGAGTGTAGCATCGAGTATCAACTAGTTCCCAACTTTATATCGAGATCGGCTATCTCACTACTTCCTATGGCCAAGTTGGTCAATTATACGTTCTAAGTCCAGTTAATGTTTAACGACACACATAGCAGCCTCGTATTCTCCTTGTTTCTCCACAAGGGATACCGGTACCAACCAATGTGCCATATCAACGTAGCTGCTGCTTCAACCGTATCAGTCTACGCCGTACAATTCCCTCACAGTTTATTGCTACTTACCTAAAAGGTGTCCCCATATCCGGGTTAGGATCTATAGTAACTCCCAAACAAAACCCTTAAAAGTAAAGCAAACAAAACAAAAAAGAGAAGCAATTTATGATGAACTAATCCTAAGGTATACCCCACTTATTCTTCCCCAGTAGAGTCGTCAGTTCTGTGATACGGTGGCAGAACCAGACTGTTTTAGGAAAATGCTGGTTTGCGTTTTGCGTTTGTGTTTGCAAAATGTCGCGGTAAGCAAGAGTCGCTACCGACTTTTATTTTATCCAACTGGAAAGGAAAAAAGCACAGAAAAATTCTTTTTTTGAGATTTTTAGTACGGGGGGTAGATTATAGAAAGGGAAGGTATTAGCACCCTTTCTATCCGTAGTTTTCTACGGGCTCTTAGGTACTTGCTCATTATTTTAAAAATCGCTTCCGTGTTTGTGTGTTTTGAAAAGTTTTGTTTTACTTCGTTTTAACCCTTGCTTCTGTCTTCAAGAGTGTTACAAAGTGTTTTTGAAAACTTTGTTTGAAAAGTGTGTAAGTGTGGAAAAGTTTGATTTTGAGCAAGTACCTACTAGAATCTACCTACTCGAAAAGAGAATGTTTCTGTTCTTGTTTCCTTTAGACGGTGCTATCCTACTATTAGTGAGTAGGTATCAACCCCGTTGGATGTTGTAAGGGTCAATTCGAAAGGGACGTACAATCACTAAAGCAATGTTAGGACGTCTTAGTGATAACCCTAATGTATTAAGATCGTATTCGAGGCAACATTTCCGAGGAAACCTTTCCGAAGCAACATTTCCGAGGCAACATTTCCGAACGGGACATTTGATCTTTATTTTTAGACAAGAGGGAAATCACTAAAACACCCTATACTTAATGATCGTTTACCGAAGGCAACCGAAGTGAGAGTATACCCTAGGAGTGCGCATGTGCGAGTGATTTTATTTCAAGTTATTATCTTTGCACATTTAGGGTTTGCTAACCATTTTAAAATTAACATACAGTCTTGTCATGCAATCCTATTGTCATACATCTAACAGTTAATATTTGCAAAAATTAAAATGCAAGAAATAAAACTATGTTATTACAAGGCTTCGGGGAGGGTGATTAATTACATAGCCAAAAACCCGTAAAACGATAAATAAAAGAAAAGTCCTAATTAAACTATTACATTCCATGAGAAGTTACGTTAATATCGTAAAAATAGTAAATGCGCGCGATGAATCGAGAACGAGAAAATATTAGGGTTTTGACCCCGCCTAAAACCTAATCAAAAGAAAAATCATTTTTTTGTTGTTTTTGGCTATTTTGAGAAAAAAGGTTTTAATTAAATAAATACAAATCTAGTTACTAATTAATTTAAATTAAGGAAAATAATTAATTTGACCTATTTTTATATTTTTGGTTATTTTAAGAAAAGAAAATAGAATTTAAATCAATCAAAACCCTAATTTCTAATTTGTTTTAAATTATTTACAAAAGATTAAAATTCCCCTAAAATTAAATTAAACTAATTAAATTAAATAAAATAAAAAGCCTAAATTCTAATTTGATGAAAATTGATTTTTATGAGTTTTTGTAAAAAAAAGAATTAATTTTTGTGTTAGAAAATAATTTAATCAAAATTAAATAAATAGAAGAAATATAAAAGAAAAGAGAGAAATGGGCCTGGTATCAAAGTAAAAGGGGAGTGTAAAAAAAAAGCCCAGTAAGCCTGGGTCCACGTTGACTCTCATGATCCAATGCATTGTGTGATACGGTGGGAGAACTGACTTGAGGGTTTTGCGTTTTATCGCAAATGTTGCAGTTAGCAAGAGTCGCCACCGACTTTTCTTTTATCCAAAAGGAAAGGTAAAAAAGTACAGGAAAGACCTTTGAGATGTTTTCTTGAGTTCGGGGGGTAGATTATGAAAAGGGAAGGTATTAACACCCTTTTCATCCATGGTTTTTCATGGGCTCTTAGTTACTTGCTTAGATCACTTGCTTTTGTTGTTTGAAAATGTGTTTGGTATGGTTATGAAAGTATTTTGTAAAGGAGGCCATTCGTTTAGGCAATCTTTGTAATGATTCTCGTTCGTAAGAATGTATACAAAGATGTTTGTCTTTTGAAAAATGTTTCCAATATTTATAAGATGCTTTTGAAATGTGTGTGTTTGTTTTAAAAGTAGCAAGGATAGTTGTTTTGAAATAGAGCAAGTAACTAGAAGAAATCTACCTACTCAAATGTCTTTCTTATGTATTTTCTATTCCTTTGACATTGTTGTCTTACCATTGATTTGGTAAGCAACCCTATCTTTGGATGTAAACGGGACGGGCGTGGGTTATCGTATAACCATGATTAGCAATGTTTGCAAAGTATCTTAGCATTTTGAGGGACCAAGATCATTTTGTAAGGCAAATTTTTGAATAGCGTCATCGAGGGACTATGATCTTTATATTTGTTTGTTTTGCCAAGATACTTCGCATGCGTAATATGGCCATCTTTGTTTTAGGCAACCAAGTGGAAAAACCCTAAGAATGCTTGTGTGCAAGTGTATCGTTTTCATGCTTTGGTTTTATCTTGTATTTAGGGTTTTCTATTTTGCTTTGTTTCGATCTTATCATACAAACCCTAATTACTAATCATGGCATGTAAAGCGGTAAATTGCGTAATGTAAATATTACTAAGCTATTACAACAATTTTATGGGAGGGGGGAATACAAATTTGAATGGGGATTTGCAAAAATGTAAACCTAAATAAATTATTACAATCAAATCGAATTTGTACGAATTAGAATAAATAAAATACAATATTTAAGTATGCAATATTATATACATGCAAGGAAAAGATTTTTTTTGTTTTATTTTTATGTAAAAGAAATTTTAATCTAAACCTAAAATTATAAGGAAAAGAAATTAATTTTTTAGAAGGGAGGCTTAACCCTAATTTCTATTTTAAAAGAAAATGAAGTTCATATGTATTATTTTTTATGTATTTTTTATATTAAAATAATAAATAATATTGTATAAAAAATATAAAGTTTTTATATATGCAAAAATGAATATTTATAAGTATAGGATAAATAAATTAAGCTAAATATATTTTAATTATATCTTACAAGTTTATTAAGAAAATATATAACAAATATTAAAAATAAAATATATTTCTATGTGAAAAGTAAACTAAAATAAAATAAAAATGCAATAGTATGAAATTTACATTTTTTTTGGGATTTTTATGCATCAAAGAAATATTTAATATATTAAAATGAAAATAAAATAAATAAAATAAAAATATAAAAAAAGTTGGGCAAAGGTAGTGTCTTGAATAATTAAATGGTGAAATTTAGAAAAAACAGCTAAGCCCAATGTGGAGGCCCAAACCTGAAAAAAGCCAAAAAGCCATCACCATCAAGCCAGCCACGCGTCTAGCTGCTTCAGATCAAAGGCTCCAGATTGATGAACACCCTAAGCTTGGTCAACCATCCAACACGCTACTCAAAAAAGTCAATGGACCTGAAGCTTGTTGGGCCAGGATTCTTGGATCCATACCTCCAATTTGGGACTTCCACCCCCCTGGTTTGCAAATTCTATACATTTTCATTATATTTTATTTTTTAATTGTTATTTTATTTGCTTTATTGTTTTGATTCAATTAATTATTTTTACCAAATATAAAAAATACCTAAAAATCAGAAAAGACAAAAAACATAATAAATATTTTATTTTAATTATTTTCATAAACAAATTGCATGTAAATTAATTAATTTAAATTAGGTGCTTTAACTTTAATTCTTTTAACAAAAATATAAAAAATGTAGAACTAGGTTTAATTGATAATTTTTATTTCCTTTTAATTTTTCTTTTTACCATAATATTATTTGTTTATTTATTTCTATAATTAAATTATGCATGAAAATAACTTAGGTTTAAATTAGGTCAAATTTCAATATTTCTTAATAAATAATAAAATAATTAGAATTAGGTTTAGTATTTTATTTTAATTAATTTTTTCTATTAAATCTTAAAAAACATAAAAATACCAAAAACATTTTCTTGTAATTTTAATGTTAATTCCTTATTAATTTAAATTTGCAAAAGGGTCCAACGCCCTCGTTTCGATAATTCTTTTATTTCGCACATTTATTTTATGCTCAAAGCATTATGTATCTCTCCCGAAGCCTTGTAAATATTACTTCTCGCACTTTTGAATTCTTTAATTTCTTTATTTTCCGTCAAATCGGGTCCGGTTTAATTTTGGCGATGTGGGCCCGCGCCATTTGTAATAGCTTTAGATTTATTTTTCCTCGCAAATACTTTTAACTGTTAACAAAGCATGCAAGAATGAATGACCATAATAAAATCAAGCGTAGATCACTTTAACATGACAAGACAAATACAAATGAAAACGACACACGAATCGCACACACCACCCCTAGGGTACGCCTCACTGTTGCCTTGCCTCGAAAGGTGATCGTCGAGTAGAGGATGTCTTAGTAAGTCCTCATGATCCGGGAACCTGGCATGAGGGTAGCTTCTAAGGTGTCTTCCCATTGCTCTGGTGATCACCATGTCCCAAACTCGAATTGACCCGAACACCTCCAACGGTGGTGCTACCTATCTCTCAATGGTGGGATGGCACTACTTCAAAGGACATTTACACAGACGAATTCCTTAGGGTAGGTAGGTTCTCGTAGACACTTGCTCTCTTCAAAAACAAACAAAAATCTTTTCACACCGACACTTTTCAAAAGCTTTCAAAACAATTTTTCAAACACTCTGACACAAGAGTCGAACTGAAATTTTCAAAGAAACTTTTTTAAAAACCCACATTGAAAAGCAAACAAACCATTTTTGAAAACACAATGAGCAAGTACCTAAGAGCCCATGGATAACCATGGATAGAAAGGGTGCTAACACCTTCCCTTTCTATAATCTACCTCCCGAACCGAGAGCAATCTCTTTAAGGAATTTTTCTGTGCTTTTGTCCTTTCCATTTGGAGAAAATAAAAGACGGTGGCGACTCTTGCTTCCGCGACATTTCGCGAACCAGCGTTAAACAGTCAGTTCCAGATCCACCGATCACAGAACTGGCGACTCTGCTGGGGATATCTTAAACTTAAAGTGAGGTGTACCTTAGGGCTAGGTCATAACTATGTTTTCAATTGTCTTCTTTGCTTGCTTTATTATTGTGGGTTGCTTGGGAGTTCTATAGATCCTAACCCGGATCTGGGGATACCTTTCTTAGAAAGTAGCAACAAGGCTGTGAGGGAACTGTGCGGGGTATACCGGCATGGTTGAAACAGTCTGCTACGTTGATGTGGCACTTTGGTGTGTACCGGTAACCCTTGAGTTCAGTCAAGGAGAGTACGGGGCCTCCGTGTGGTGTCGTGAAGCATCAACAGACCTTAGGAACCTTAATTGAACTATCTTGGCCTCTTTAGGGTAGTGAGATAACTGACTTTGGTGCAGTCCGAGGTTGGTTGATACTCGATACTACACTCAATTGAGGGTTGCTTTCTTGGAATATTTCGGTCGCCAGTTCAGTGGCTAAATCGAAACGATGAACAACGAAAGCAATCCCGTGATATTGGGAATCTTAGAACCTGGTTACTTTGATTAGGACAGGTTGAACCCACCAACTTCAAGAGGGTACTACCCAGACCCCATGCTGGCCTTAAACCTTAAGGGCTTGTCTTGTGTGCCTTGTGTGCCTTACATGTTTGTCTTTGTAAATATCTGTGGTGTGTTTAATCATAGCATCATGACATCATCCAGCATCATATGCATTGACTAACCATTTCAGGGGTTCAAATTTTCATCTTTGTTCTTGTTTTGTAGGACATGGAAACTGTTCGTAGAAAGACAATTCAAATCAGTCTTGTAAGGATCCCTCCTCAGCTTAAGGAGCTTATATCCAGGATTCCCAAGAACTCGTCCTTCAGTGAAAGGCATGGAAGCCTCATCAGCTTGGTCAACACCAACATTGAGGAAGATATGATCAAGGTCCTGTTCCAATTCTTTGACCCTCTGCATCACTGTTTCACCTTCTTGGACTATCAGTTGGTACCTACATTGGAGGAGTTCTCCCGGCTCCTGAAGATCCCTATCCTTGATCAGCTACCCTTCAACGGTACAGAAAAGGAACCTAAGCTTGAAGAGATTGCTAAAGCCTTGCACCTACAATCATCTGACCTCAAGGGACATTGGGAAGTTAGAAGTGGTATCAAAGGGTTCTTAGCCAGGTTTTTGTTTGAAAAGGCCCTTGAATGTTGGAACTCCCTTGACTTGCAAGCTTTTGAAGAGATTGTGGCCCTCCTTGTCTATGGTTTGGTGTTGTTCCCTAACCCAGATCAGCTTATTGGTATCAGTGCTGTTCAGATCTTTATGTCCAGGAATCCTATACCTACATTGCTGGGGGACATCCTTCACTCATGTTACACTCGAACCATGAGAAAAAGAGGTGTCCTTATGTGTTGCACTCCTCTCCTGGGAAGGTGGTTTATTTCGCACCTTCCACAATCAGTCTTGAAGAATGAACGGGGTTTGAGATGGTCACAACGGTTGATGACTCTTACACATGCAGATATACATTGGTGTCCTAGGTCCAGAGAAGATGTCACTATCATCGGTCGTTGCGGAGAGTACCCTAATGTTCCTTTACTTGGAATCAGAGGAGGTATTACTTATAGCCCATGCCTGGCTTGGAGACAGTTTGGTTATGCTCGGAGGGACGGTCCTCATGACATGTTAATTCCTGACATAGTTTTTGACTTCGACAACGATGCTCAAGGACTTCGCCAGAAATTTATCAGAGCCTGGAGGATGCCAAGTAGGATAGACAGCAAGACACTGGGGCACAGGAACTCCATCCCTTTGGAGCCTTATCTCAAGTGGGTACGAGCCCGCTCCCAGAAGTTAGTAATGCCCTATCCTCATATGCTCCCAGTAATCAAAGAACCAGTCTTGGAAGGGGAAGTGTCCTACACTATTCAGCACCCTGATATGCCCACATCCTGGGAAGAGATGCAGAAGAGCTGGGTCCAGCTTAAGGAGGAAAGGAATTCTCTTGAGACTAGTCTGCATGCCAGTGAAAAGAAGGTCCTGGAGCTCACCCGCCTGTTGCATGAGGAGAGGAATCTCAACACCTACATAGCTCCAAAGAGGATGCGCAGTGTATTTTGGGATTGATTTGATTTTTGTACTTTTTCCCATGAGGCTTTGATGTATTAAACAATGATTTCCTTAATGATAACGTGTGTTCCTTTTTGTCTACAACAAATTTTAACTTTCGAACCCTTGAATGCATTGCATAAACACATCTCATTCATCATGTGCATAACAGGTTTTTCCTCTTTTCAGGTTGCTTACAGTTCTTCGCTGTTTATTTCAGCATCATGAATCCCGAATCTGCATCAACTGAGACATCAATCAAGGCTCTTCAGGCGCAGAATGCGCAGTTTCAAGAATTAATCAAGGGTCTAGCTCAAGGCCAAGAAGAACTGAAGGCTATGCTCCTGAAGAAGGAGAAGAAGAAGAAGAGAAGAACTGTTCTGTTCAACTCAGGCTGAAGGTTTGGCAATACTCTGCAGCATGAAGAGGCTGGTTCTTCTGTTGGCAAGAGTCCTTCTCAGGCAGAAGTAAAGGTCCCTAGCCCGGTAGTCTCCGACAACGAGACAGATTTTGATGAAGAGCAGTACCCTCCTGCAGAAGACAGGTACAAGCAACTGGAGGATAGGTTGAAGGCTATGGAGGTTCAACAGGTACCTGGGCTGGATTTCGGAGATCTGGGTTTGTCAACTGGTGTGATTATCCCTCACAAGTTCAAAGCACCATCCTTCTCTAAGTATGACGGGGCGTCTTGCCCCAAGCTGCATTTAAGGTCCTATGTTCGGAAAATTCAGCCGTACTCTGCGGATAAGAATCTCTGGATCCACTTCTTCCAGGAGAGTCTTTCAGGGACTCATCTCAAATGGTTCTATCAGCTGGATGGGACCAAAGTTCGTAACTGGGAGGAGTTGGCTACTGCTTTCTACAAGCAGTATCAATATAATGCCGACCTTGCCCCCACACGTACCCAACTCCAGGGTATGTCGTTAGGTGCAAGTGAAGGTTTTAAGGAGTACGCTCAGAAGTGGAGAGACCTGGCTGGCAGGGTGCAGCCACCATTGACTGATCGGGAGTTGGTAGACATGTTCTTGGGGACCCTATCTGGGCCATTTTTCAACCATCTCATCGGGAATTCATCTGCTGGGTTCACTGATCTAATCTTGACTGGAGAAAGGATTGAAGCTGGGTTAAAGTCTGGAAAGATTGCGAAGGGTGCATCATCTAGTTCTGAGAAGAAACCCTTCAAGAAGGAGTCTAGTGCCGTATATGGTTCCAGGAAATCAGAGAGACATGAGCACCGCCAATCTGTCAGTGCGGTAATGATTGCTAAACCTGCTGCCGCTCCTCGGCCAAATAATCCTCAGAAGGTTGAAATACCCCAGAGAGAATTCACCCGCTTAAGCATGACTTTGTCGCAGATCCTGCCACAGTTGCTCTCAACCAATTTAGTGACTGTCAGGGAGGCACCGAAGTTTCCAAATACTGCATCCCCCAAGTACAACCCGAATGCTCGTTGTGCTTACCATTCAGATAGCCCGGGGCACTCTACTGATGACTGTTGGGCGTTAAAGAACAAGCTGCAGGACCTTATTGACGCCCAGGAGGTACAGTTTGAGGCATCTGACAAGCCTAATGTGGTGACGGCCCCCCTACCTGCTCATGGAGTAAATGCTATTGGGGACGAAGACGAAGTGGACGATGCTGAGTTTGATAGCTGGATCTACCCGGCAACCGACAGCGGACTTAACAATTGGAGCGCAAAAGACAATCTCCCTGTTTCTCTTGTTACTGAGTAATGAATTCCTATGTTTTGTTATTTTGTAATAAACAATGATAAACTCTATGGCCCGGTGTCTTACCCGAGGCACCGTGGTTCTATTTGTGAGGGCATACAAACTGTCATTTCATATATCATGAATGAAAATCTTGGACGTATTTTCGCATCACAAATATTGTGCTCCTTTTCTGTCTTTCCTTTCCTTTACATAATTTTCAAAACAACTGTATTTACACACACGCTCACTCATACAGGTTTCAATCCACTCTGGATCTCACTGATAACAACTCTGCTACTGCCAATTATGACTTCGAAAATCCGATCAACTTAGCCGAAGACGAAGGTGAAGATGATTGCGAAGTGCCTGGCGAACTTGAAAGACTGTTGCTTCAGGAAGAAAGGGCAATTCAACCCCATGAAGAGCCAGTGGAAACCATAAACTTGGGTACTAAGGCAGACATGAAAGAGGTAAAGATTGGTGCCAACCTAGAGCTCAGCGTGAAGCAACGGTTAACCAAGATGTTACATGATTATATGGAGATCTTTGCCTGGTCCTACGAAGACATGCCCGGGTTGGATACCGACATTGTGGTCCATCACTTGCCAACTAAGGAAGACTGCCCTCCAGTTAAGCAAAAGGTCAGTCGGATGCGTCCAGAGATGTCTGAGAAGATTAAGGCCGAGGTCATGAAACAATTTGACGCTGGGTTTCTTGCAGTGACTTCTTACCCCCAGTGGGTTGCTAATGTGGTACCGGTACCTAAAAAGGACGGTAAGGTCAGAATGTGTGTCGATTACAGGGATCTGAACAGGGCCAGCCCCAAGGATGACTTCCCTCTACCTCACATTGATGTCCTTGTTGATAATACAGCTCAGCACAAGGTATTCTCTTTCATGGATGGTTTCTCAGGTTACAATCAGATCAAGATGGCACCTGAAGACATGGAAAAGACTACATTTGTTACTCAGTGGGGCACCTTCTGTTACAAGGTCATGCCGTTTGGATTAAAGAACGCTGGGGCAACCTACCAACGTGCCATGGTTGCCTTATTCCATGATATGATCCATCACGAGATAGAGGTGTACGTTGACGACATGATCGCAAGGTCCCAAACTGAGGAAGAGCACTTAGATCATCTGCAGAAGTTGTTTGACCGGTTGAAACTGTACAAGCTAAGATTGAACCCTAACAAGTGCACCTTCGGGGTAAGATCTGGGAAGTTGCTAGGCTTCGTGGTCAGTGATAAAGGTATTCAAGTGGACCCTGCTAAGGTCAAAGCTATCCAAGAGATGCTAGTTCCTAAGACAAAAAAGGAAGTCAGAGGCTTTTTAGGACGCCTGAATTACATTGCTCGATTCATCTCACACCTAACCACTACCTGTGAGCCAATCTTCAAGCTGCTGAAGAAAGATCAGGTAGTACGTTGGAACGATGAATGTCAGGCTGCTTTTGACAGAATCAAGGAGTATCTCCAAGAACCACCTATCCTTATGCCACCGGTTGAAGGGAGACCTCTGATACTATATCTGACAGTGCTGGATAACTCAATGGGGTGTGTGCTGGGGCAGCATGACGAGTCTGGCCGAAAAGAGCATGCCATTTATTACCTTAGCAAAAAGTTTACCGACTGTGAGACTCGATACTCACTGCTTGAGAAAACTTGCTGCGCTTTGGTATGGGCTGCTCGCCGGCTAAGACAGTATATGCTGACTCACACTACCTTGTTGATCTCAAAGATGGATCCTATAAAGTACATATTCGAAAAGCCTGCTCTGTCTGGGAGAATTGCAAGATGGCAAATGATCTTGACAGAATACGACATTCAGTACACAACCCAGAAAGCCATCAAGGGAAGTGTATTGGCAGACCACTTAGCACATCAAGCTGTAGATGATTATCAATCAATGAACTTCGAGTTTCCAGATGAAAGCATCATGATAGTAACAGATTGTGAAGTACCTGGACCGGATGAAGGACCTGAACCAGGATCCCGATGGTCTATGCACTTTGACGGGGCATCCAATGCTTTGGGAAATGGTATCGGCGCCATAATCATATCTCCTCAAGGTACTCATACTCCACTCACCGCCCGACTGTGTTTCAACTGTACCAACAACATGGCGGAGTATGAGGCGTGTATCATGGGTCTTCAAGCTGCGATCGACCTAAGGATCAAGTTTCTAAGCGTCTTCGTAGATTCCGCTCTTGTGATCAATCAGATCAAAGGAGAGTGGGATACGAAACATCCAAACTTGATTCCTTACAGAGAATGTGTGTTGACCTTGATCCCCCACTTCACAGAGATAACCTTCGAGCACTTTCCGAGAGAAGAGAATCAGCTAGCGGATGCATTAGCTACAATGTCTTCAATGTTCAAAGTCAAATGGGATAATGAGGCTCCCCGGATCATCATCTGGAAACTGGACGAACCGGCATACTGTTGTGATCTCGAAACTGAATTGGTAACTGAGAAGCCTTGGTACCATGAGGTGAAGAGATATCTGGAAACTCAGGAATACCCTGAAGGTGCCTCTGTCAACGATAAGAAATTCCTGAGGAGGTTTGCAGCCAAGTTCTTCCTTAGCAACGGCATCTTGTACAAGCGAAACCATGATTCAACTTTACTGCGTTGTGTGGATAAGACTAAAGCAGAAAGGATCATGGAAGAGCTACATGAAGGGACCTTTGGTACGCATTCCAGTGGACACACTATGGCTAAGAAGATCCTACGGGCAGGATATTACTGGTCCACAATGGAAGCTGACTGCTACCAACACTCCAGGACATGCCACAAGTGCCAGATCTATGCGGATAAGGTGCATGTTCCTCCGGTTCCCCTGAATGTTCTGACTGCGCCTTGGCCGTTTGCAATGTGGGGGCATAGACATGATCGGCGAGATTAAACCTACGGCATCCAATGGACATCGCTTCATCCTAGTAGCGATTGATTATTTTACGAAGTGGGTCGAGGCAGCATCCTATGCTACGGTAACTAAGACTGTTGTGGCACAGTTCATTCGGCATAACCTGATCTGTCGGTATGGCGTCCCTGAGCGGATTATCACAGACAACGGTACCAATCTGAACAACAAGATGATCGCTGAACTCTGCGAACAGTTCAAGATACAGCACCACAATTCTTCGCCTTACAGACCGAAGATGAATGGGGCTGTAGAAGCAGCAAATAAAAACATCAAGAAAATCGTGCAAAAGATGACAGTGACTTATAAGGATTGGCACGAGATGTTACCGTTCGCTCTACATGGGTACCGTACCTCAGCTAGGACGTCAACCGGGGCAACTCCTTTTTCTCTGGTTTATGGCATGGAGGCAGTCTTGTCGATCGAAGTGCAAATACCCTCTCTCCGGATAATGAAGAATGCAAATCTGAACGAAGATGATTGGATCCAGACACGACTTGATCAGCTCAACCTCATTGACGAAAAGAGAATTGCTGCTATCTGTCATGGTCAGACGTATCAGAAACGGATGATCAGGGCATTTAACAAAAAGGTCAGACCACAGGAATATCAAGTCGGGGATCTGGTAATCAAGAGAATCATCCTTCCTCAGAGTGATCCAAGGGGCAAATGGACCCCTACGTACGAAGGGCCATTTGTGGTTAAACATGTGTTCTCAGGAGGAGCAATGATATTAACCAATATGGATGGTGACGACCTTCCTCACCCCGCCAATGCAGACATAGTTAAAAAATACTACACATGAAAAAAGACCCGCTAGGCTGACATGCCTAGGCAAAAATTAGGGCTTCCCGTCGAACCAAAAGGGTTCGGGCAAAATGAAGGGATGAAAATGAAAAAATCTGTACACCCGGCAAGTCGAAAACCTGAAAAGGCGGCTTGGGCAAAAATGGGTATCCCGGTGGACCGAAAACCCGAAAGGGCGGTCTAGGCAAAAATTAGGGATAAAAGCGTAATACTATGTCTCATTGGATCACTTTGCATCCAGAATCCGGTATCTACATCAAGTTCAGACGGCATCGATCAGTCAGCTTCACCTTCAACCAAGGTCATCAAGTGATGAGACGCTCGGAGTTATAAAGGCAATAGCAGAGTTGAAACCCAGTGGGATCATTCATATTTCACACAGCTGTTTTACTTTCTTTTGTACAAAATTTGTATAAACTCTCTTATTCGGCGGCGTTCCTCTTACTAGGACGTCAGCCTCTTGTACACAAAACGCCTATTCGCAGGCCATTCAAAATCAATACAAATATACTTTTCAGTTAAACGTGCCAAGTGTTTTTCTTTTTCTGTTTTGTTTTGCGAAGAACGTCCAAGGTTCAATTTGTGATATATGCATTGACAATAGTTTGCTAACTCATAAATATTTGCATACGAAACAAAGGAATTAATTGCAGGTGACACTAGAAACAGGGGCAATAAAGATTTGTCTGAGCAGTCCAATTGTTCTATCCTCCAAGATACCAAGGTAGGTTCAGCTAAAGAACATAACCAGATACCTTAATTCCCCAGAGAGCGGTTCAGCAAAACAATACACTCTTCTCCAAGCAAAACTATCAAAAGGAAGTTGGGTATCCTCCAGCAGATATCAACATTCCCCAACAACAATACATATATTCTTAACAAGCATCCCCGGCAGTCTTAGTCTAAAGATTGTTCCCCGGCGGTATCTCAACATTCAAAGGGATCACTTCCCCAGCATAGCAAAACTTCCCCAGTAGAGTCCAATCCAGTTTCCCCAGGAAAATTGGAATTCATATCCCCAAACAGTAAGCTTATCCCCAGTAGATTCTGGAAGCTTACCCATCGCAGAGCACGAACGCGTCGTCCGGCTTGATTTAAAGAGTTATTTCCTCAACAGGATATAACTGGGTTATCCTCAGCCAAAAGCCACGGAAAGAGCGTCGTCGACAAAGCCTTCTTATCCTCAGCAAGTAACTATCAACATTCAACAAGGCATCCCTCTTCCCACAGAGTATTGCTTCCCAGCATGGTCGCTAGAGTATTTTTTCTCCCCGCAGAGTTCTCCCATTTGCCAAGTTTATTCCGCAACGGAGTCATCTTCTTCTACCGGTACTCTTGCAGTTATCCTCCCCAGCGGAAGCAAAATCTATTCTTCAACATCAGCCCAGGATACGACTTCCCGGCACCCGTCAAGGATTTATTTTCCTAAACAAAAACATACATAAAACATCACATACATCATTATAACATGCATAGACACATCATATCATACAAGTCTCATTTATATTGAGAACATCATTGCTTGATCCATATCATGCATTGCATATGACTGACCTTTACCTTTCAGGAAAGATCCAGTTAAGTTCTCAAGCTACATTTCAAGACCTAGACCGGTTCAGTTAAATCGACCCTAAGATTTTTCTGATGCTTATCCAGTCAAAGGCCTTCTCTGGTTCAGTCAGATCAACCCTAAGATCTCCCTGATGCTTATCCAGTTGAAGATATTCCAAGACCTTGTCCGGTTCAGTTAAATCGACCCTAAGATTTTCCTGATGCTTATCCAGTCAAAGGCCTTCTCTGGTTCAGTCAGATCGACCCTAAGATCTCCCTGATGCCTATCCAGTTGAAGATATTTCAAGACCTTGTCCGGTTCAGTTAAATCGACCCTAAGATTTTCCTGATGCCTATCCAGTCAAAGGCCTTCTCTGGTTCAGTCAGATCGACCCTAAGATCTCCCTGATGCCTATCCAGTTGAAGATATTTCAAGACCTAGACCGGTTCAGTTAAATCGACCCTAAGATTTTCCTGATGCTTATCCAGTCAAAGGCCTTCTCTGGTTCAGTCAGATCGACCCTAAGATCTCCCTGATGCTTATCCAGTTGAAGATATTTCAAGACCTTGTCCGGTTCAGTTAAATCGACCCTAAGATTTTCCTGATGCTTATCCAGTCAAAGGCCTTCTCTGGTTCCGTCAGATCGACCCTAAGATCTCCCTGATTCTTATCCCAGTAGAAGACACCCAAGATTTTTCTCAACGAGCGTTGTTGAAGTTAAAGTCGCCCAAGATTCTCTTACCATTCATGCTAAGGCAGTAACCATCCCTGTTTCATTCATCATCATGTGAAGCTCCAGACTCAGCTCCTGTAACCAGTCAGGACACATCTATACCAAGCATCTGAAAACCAGCTCCTGCAACGTGTCAGGTACTTATTTTCTGTTTTGCAGGTATACAGGTTCTCGCTAAGGAATCTCCTACGCGATCAACATCTAGATGGCATCTATAAGCCCATCATCCTATCCAGCAATCTCCAAATGGCATCTATAAGCCCATTCCCCCCATCACTGCTACTATGTGAGTGCAAATTTCTGGGCACTCTAGTGTTCAATCACCTTCTACCCTCGGATTACGAAAGGCACGTCAGCCAATCTGCATCCTCAGGTCTAAGAAGATTGAACAGGGGCAACTGTTGTACCCCAAAATTTGCCCTCCCATATTCTTTAAGATTTGTCAAGTCAAGGTCACAAAATTCCCCAAGGGTTGCACAGTGCAAAGGTCTCCTATACAGTCAAAACTAGGGTTTGTGTTCTGATCAAGAAAAGGAAGTTATCAAGGGCCCAATGAAGTCTCACATGCCTACAAATATGGTCAAGTATCCTCATATCAAGTTTCAAGGCATTCAGTACAAAATTGCACAGTCAAAACCCTAAATTGCACTACAGTCAACTGTAGGGGCAAAATGGTCATTTGACAGTCAAAAGTTCAAATTTTTGGTCAATATATCATTTTGAAGCCACAAACATCATTTGATCAATTCTTGATCATGATTCTCAAAATTTGGCTCAGAAATCATCAAGATGCAAAAAGTTTCCTTATTTGGACAGCTGAAAAAGTCAACTGAAATTGACCAGGGCATAACTTTCACATGGATTATCAGAAAAATTCCATCCAAAGCTCATTTTGAAGAGAAAGACATTTCCTACAACTCATCTTCATACTTCAAGTCCAAGAAATGCTCTCACAAAAAAGTTATCAATTTCAACATTATAGGTCATTTTCAAAAGTCAACAAAAAGGGACTTTAAGTCAAAGGCCATAACTTGATATTGGTAAATCAAAATGACATGGGACCAAAGGCATTGGTTAGAGGACTCAAAGACCTTTCCAAAATGTCCAAGAACATGAGAAAAGCTTAAAAATTGAGCAAGTTATGCCTTGTGGAAGTTGGGAAATTTTTGGATATTTTGAAAAGTCAACATTGATTCAAATGGTATAAAATTGCTAATTGGGGCCATTTTTCTTCCATGATTCATCATTCCAAGCATATGCACGACCACTTGGCCCAAAGGGAAGTATTTTCTCATTTTTTATTTATTTATTTGAATTATTATTTATATTAATTCATTTAAATTATTTAAATACATGAAAAATATCTAACTTGCCCTAACAAATCTTTTTATACATGTTTTGCCATCAAGATTTCGTGCATATGCTAATGTGGAAAGATTTGGAGTGATTGGATCCTAATTGACACAAAGAACACTTGAAAAAGATTGAAAAAAGATCCTTAACAAATCAAATCTTCAATTCATGAATACAAGAGATTTGGATCAATTTTGTTGACCTAATTGACTCAGTACAAATGCCTGACCACAAACCTAATGATGCTACACATTGAAGCTGCGCCTCAGACCATAACCAAAACTTGAAATTCTTGCCAAAAGTTCAAAACTAAAAACCACTTTTTAGGTTGATTCAAGGCATAATTCATATTCCATTGGCTTTGTGAAGCTTCACTGATCATATTCCAATCCAGAACATTCATCAAAAGGCAAGGAATCGGTATACAGAACTCAACATATTCCATGAAAATTTCATAATCGTATTCTATAATCTATGCATTTTCATGACATTTCAATTATTGATTCTTGTTCCTGGTATGATTCTAAAGCTAACCCATATGTTTGATTGAATTTTTGCAAGCCATACGCGATTATGCCATAACTGTTTTCTAGGGTTTACAGAGCTTGAAATTGGGGTTTCTCAAATAAGGCAAAATTGGGACACCTCAATGCCATAACTGGATTTAGCACGTCTAGACGATCTTGAACCACCCATCGCGCCAAATTTCTGAATGACACAGGCCTATTCGCTATTTTCTAATAGCCTGCCTAAGAAAACGTCCCAAAAACCGTGGCTTAATGTTTATGTTTCAGGGAAAAGGAAGAAGATGGACTCGTGGCAATGTGTGATACGTGGGTTTGAATTTCGCGTGTTTTAACCCATTAACGTGTTGTCTTCTTTTATTATATTTATTGTTTACTTGTTTAACAAATGCGTGATGATGGTTCAGTGGTAGACGTACACGTTTGCAATGTCCATGACCTGGGTTCGAGCCCCAGGTCTTACATATGTCCATATTATTTTTCTATAAATCTTTCCATGCAGCGCTAGCGTTAAGGCGCACCATATTCCATCACCATCAAGCCAGCCACGCGTCTAGCTGCTTCAGATCAAAGGCTCCAGATTGATGAACACCCTAAGCCTGGTCAACCATCCAACACGCTACTCAAAAAAGTCAATGGACCTGAAGCTTGTTGGGCCAGGATTCTTGGATCCATACCTCCAATTTGGGACTTCCACCCCCCTGGTTTGCAAATTCTATACATTTTCATTATATTTTATTTTTTAATTGTTATTTTATTTGCTTTATTGTTTTGATTCAATTAATTATTTTTACCAAATATAAAAAATACCTAAAAATCAGAAAAGACAAAAAACATAATAAATATTTTATTTTAATTATTTTCATAAACAAATTGCATGTAAATTAATTAATTTAAATTAGGTGCTTTAACTTTAATTCTTTTAACAAAAATATAAAAAATGTAGAACTAGGTTTAATTGATAATTTTTATTTCCTTTTAATTTTTCTTTTTACCATAATATTATTTGTTTATTTATTTCTATAATTAAATTATGCATGAAAATAACTTAGGTTTAAATTAGGTCAAATTTCAATATTTCTTAATAAATAATAAAATAATTAGAATTAGGTTTAGTATTTTATTTTAATTAATTTTTTCTATTAAATCTTAAAAAACATAAAAATACCAAAAACATTTTCTTGTAATTTTAATGTTAATTCCTTATTAATTTAAATTTGCAAAAGGGTCCAACGCCCTCGTTTCGATAATTCTTTTATTTCGCACATTTATTTTATGCTCAAATAATTATGTATCTCTCCCGAAGCCTTGTAAATATTACTTCTCGCACTTTTGAATTCTTTAATTTCTTTATTTTCCGTCAAATCGGGTCCGGTTTAATTTTGGCGATGTGGGCCCGCGCCATTTGTAATAGCTTTAGATTTATTTTTCCCCGCAAATACTTTTAACTGTTAACAAAGCATGCAAGAATGAATGACCATAATAAAATCAAGCGTAGATCACTTTAACATGACAAGACAAATACAAATGAAAACGACACACGAATCGCACACACCACCCCTAGGGTACGCCTCACTGTTGCCTTGCCTCGAAAGGTGATTGTCGAGTAGAGGATGTCTTAGTAAGTCCTCATGATCCGGGAACCTGGCATGAGGGTAGCTTCTAAGGTGTCTTCCCATTGCTCTGGTGATCACCATGTCCCAAACTCGAATTGACCCGAACACCTCCAACGGTGGTGCTACCTATCTCTCAATGGTGGGATGGCACTACTTCAAAGGACATTTACACAGACGAATTCCTTAGGGTAGGTAGGTTCTCGTAGATACTTTCTCTCTTCAAAAACAAACAAAAATCTTTTCACACCGACACTTTTCAAAAGCTTTCAAAACAATTTTTCAAACACTCTGACACAAGAGTCGAACTGAAATTTTCAAAGAAACTTTTTTAAAAACCCACATTGAAAAGCAAACAAACCATTTTTGAAAACACAATGAGCAAGTACCTAAGAGCCCATGGATAACCATGGATAGAAAGGGTGCTAACACCTTCCCTTTCTATAATCTACCTCCCGAACCGAGAGCAATCTCTTTAAGGAATTTTTCTGTGCTTTTGTCCTTTCCATTTGGAGAAAATAAAAGACGGTGGCGACTCTTGCTTCCGCGACATTTCGCGAACCAGCGTTAAACAGTCAGTTCCAGATCCACCGATCACAGTGTGAAATGATGAAGTTTAGAGGGAAATCGTGTGAAGTTGCAAACAAGAAAAGTGTGACTTCCAATTTGATCAAAACTCATCCAAAACGCGCATTTTGTTGTGCTAATCAATTCTGGAACTTCATTAAACATGTTTAGATGCATAAACCCATGGAAAACTTGTGATTAGAAGCCAAAACAAAGACTTCAAATTCTGACTTATGGGAAAACTTGTGATAAGAAGCCAAAACAAAGACTTCAAATTCTGACTTATGGGAAAACTTCAGTTCCAAGTTACCAAGTTCAATCCAATGGCATTCTCAGCTCAAGGGGTCTTAAGGCATGATTCTTGATGCTTTATAAAGATGAGGTTATA
Organism: Vicia faba; assembly: GCA_948472305.1. NCBI lineage: Eukaryota > Viridiplantae > Streptophyta > Magnoliopsida > Fabales > Fabaceae > Vicia > Vicia faba. The sequence goes on along the minus strand of OX451736.1, from coordinate 1,310,983,194 downwards.
AGCTTTGCAATGGAAAAATAATGGAATCAAATGGATGCTTGAGCTGAAAGTTGCATTGAGTCAAAGTTGGGGGAAAAAGGTTGACTTTCCATACTTAGAAATATTTCAAGTTTTTCTTCAAAAGTGACCTTTAATGTTTTGCATCCAAACATGGCTTTCCTCTTGGAATTTGTTCTTGACCAAAATAGATGTCATGAAATAAACCTATTGAATGACATTTTGAATTTTGAACCATCTATAATCTCCAAAAATGAGAGAGTTATGGATTGTTGAAGTTGGCAAATAATCATGAAATGACCTATAATCTTTTGTATTCTTAGGGGATCTTCCATCCATTTTATCACTTTGCACATAAAAGAAGGAATAAATTTCACATACTCAAGATCATTATGGAAAAATATTGGGCTCAAGGTGATAAAAATTGACCAAGTTATGATCATTTGAAGTCACACATAGGAAAATGGGGGTTCATCTGGAGGACTTGTAATCTTTCTTCATCATCAAGTTTATTCCACATGAAAACTCCTTGGAACTTTTAAAGTGATAACCCTTTTAAGAGAAGGATGTCTTTGGAATCACTCCAAAATACCAAAAGATGAGCAAGATATGCTTCTTTGAAGTTCAAAACCCTAGCTCATAGATCAAGAAAAATGCCTTGAGGAACTTTGACAATTTTGAACAAACTTCTTGTACCAACACAAATTCTTTGTAAGTATAAGTTGTTGAGGATGATAATGAAAACTCATAGAGACCACAACCACTTCCATATCTTTAGAATTGAGAGAAATATGCATTTGTGACCAATGGGAACAAAGCCTTGTCCAAGCATGTCAACTTCTCCAATCAATCCCTTGTGCTTTTGAACCAAATTTGATAATCTTGAAATGTGGTGAACCAAAATAACCTTTCCATACCATTTCTTCCAAAACAACTTTAATGGTGAGGTTTGGATTTCTCAAGCTTTATTGACTAGGGCATGGAAATAAACTCATGAACTCATGGGGCAACTTGCTGAATCTTATTGCATTTACCTACATGAGTAACAAACAAGACAAACCAACATTGCATTTTATTAATTAAGAGAAGAAATCAATACAAAAAATATTCGCGATCACAAAAGAACACAAGTCAAGGTGCTTGGTGATTCCTCAAAGAGCAAAGCTAAATATAGGGAGGGGAACCAAGAATCCTAATGTGATCTTGTTCTGATGGAATCGACATGGTATGATGAAGGGATCTTAGGGGAAAAATTGTGGTACAACATCTTCCCTTATTTAAGTTTCTTCTATCCGGAGATAGGAAGGTTAAAAATCTTCGTGTCGACGCGATCGAAGATACTTAAATATAAAACAAACCATATTTTTGGCCCTAAGATGCCATGCAATTCTTATGAGCATGAATGCATATGAACAAGACCAAAGAGACGCAAAACACCATTGGGGATTGTTGTACCCCAAAATTTTTCCTCTCACTTATCAAATATTTTCTCACAAAGATCTCTTGGTCCAAAACTACACTAGGGTTGATCAACTCAAGACACCTCCTTAAGCACTGATGACTCAAATTAGGGTTTGAGATTGCACAAGTATAATTTAACTTTCAATGCCTCATATGACTTTCATGGATCATTATGGACCCCCAAGATTACTCATGTCCAGTTTCAAGTCTTGGATCACATTGTTGCTCAGTTAATTGAGTAGTTGACCTAAAAATCAGCTGTATTGGGGAAAAAGTCAACATTGGCCAATTAACAGTCAAAATTCATAGTTTTTGATCCACATCAACATTATAAACTCATATGTATCATTTTATCAAGTTTGGACCCCAATTCTTCAATAAATTTGATCAAATCGTAAAAGGGCAAAATGGTCAAAATTAGGGTTTTGACTGAGAAAGGGCAATTTATGATTTTTGACCTAGCAAATGGTTAATTGGTTTGAGGCATTATATAAAGAGTTCAATTGCATCATTTTAACCTAATGTCATGACTCAAAACATTGCTCAAGATCAATTTGATTGATAATTGATTTTCAGTCAACTGATAAAAAGTCAACTGTGCACTGAAAAGTCAAACTTTGACCTTTTTGGTCAAAATCAAGTATCAAAAATAAAAATTCACCAAACATGTCAAAATATGAAACTTGTTCATCAAGAAATAAAAAAGTCAAGATTTCATTTTGAAAAGTCAAAGTTTTCAAACTTAGAAATTTTTCTGTGTTGGAAACTTCATGTTTTTCACAACTTTGAGCCAATTTTTCACCATGATGCGAGATGATTCAAAAGAAACTTTCAACATGAAAGTTTTAGATATCCGTTATATCTAACACATTTCTTTATACAACTTCTCCTATAAATTCTTGGATCTCAAGTTATTAACCCATGAAGTCTTGGTCATGAAACTAAAGCACTTAGTGAATTTTCAGCAATTTTTAGTCAGGTTTTTGTCCCGACTTCTTGGCCAATTTTCATCAAGTTCCAGCTTGATTTAACAAAAGTGGAAAACATGAAAGTTTTAGGGGAGGTTCCAATCTTTCCAAAAAGTCAAAGAACTTATTGAGATCATTCTTGAGCTGAGCGGATAGAAGAGATGAAGTTAGGGTTTCATTCTTGAATTACAAAGCAGAATTTGTGATGAACACTTGACTAAAATTCCAACCAAAGCTACAAGATATCTATTTTCAGGCTATGTTCTCTCCAAATCTATGCATAATAAATAAATTACACAAACCCTAAGTGTATTACACAAGCATTTGAAGCTTTGTCCAAGTCTTGATACCATTTATGGTTAGAAATGCAAAAGCAACATTTCCATTTGCATAAAGCTTCACTTTTCCAACCACTCTCTTCTTTCGAAGTTTGAAATCCGTTCCAAATATCACAGAAAAATCTCTCAACATCAGAATCAATCCACAAGACCTGAAAAGCATGGCTAAGTTCCTTAATTCACTCATTTCTTCATCATGAAGCAACTTGTCTTTATGAATTTGAAAAATGCATAACATGTGTTTTTCAGAAGTCTGGGTTTTTCAAGTCTCAAACCTTCTCTATAAATAGAGAGGCCAATAGCAAGAGAAAGAGGTTAGAAAAAAATAGAGAGAAAATCCAGAAGTTTTGTTGATAAACCCTCAAAATCTCATATTCACAAAAGCCATAAAAGTCCATAAAGCTTCCATTTCTTGAGCTTTTGAAATCCAAATCTTAGAACTCTACATATCTTACAAGTTCTGCCCAAACATATAAGCACCTCACATACATCACCTAGAAATTGTTCAAACTCAAGAACAAGATTCTATAATAACTATGTTTTCTTTCCAAGTTCAAGAACAGTCAAGATAACAACTCAAGCTCAGAGTATAAGATCCAGCTTCAAGGTAAGTTACTTGACTTTATTTCTTCATTTCAAGCATTATTAGTGATTCATTTGTGAAGGCAAAATGTAGTAACCATTGCCCTTGAAGCTAACCTTTTGTTTGTCTTCCATTCTTTTCATTTATGTGTTGATAACTAACCCATGTATGCAAAAAAACAATGTTGAAGTAAAAAATGACAGTATGAGTCGACACATAGCCTTATGAGTCGATACATACTGCTATACAGGCCCAAAACAGAAGGAAAAAGAGTGTATGGGTCGACACAAAGAACGTATGAGTCGACACATGCAGTGTATGAGTTGACACATACCATTATGTATCAACTCATACTGAGTTTATTTGGCAATACATGGGCAAGGAAAGTTATGTGTCGATGCATAGGAGCTTGTGTCGATACATAATAGTTCAAAATGTAATTTTTCCTTCTTTTTACACTGTTTTCACATTTCCTTCATTGTTATTCGACATGGTTGTAATATTTAAGTTCCTATTTCATCCCCATTTGTAAATTTTACCCCCATCCCCTAAACAATGTAATTGCGTAAGACTTTATTTTCTACAATTTAACGCTTTCAAAATACAAATGTTAGTAACTAGGGTGTGTATGGCAAGATAAAAATCAATCTTAGACAATCCTAATCAAAGACAAATCAAGCATGATAATTAATACACTATGCACACATGCACCCTTAGGGTAATCTCACTTGTTTCCTATCGGAAAATAGTCATGTCCCTCGAACATGGGCGTTCTAGCAAAGAGCCTCGATAAAAGATCGTAGTCCCTCGATGACTCTCAATGTTGCCTTCGGTAAATGATATAGTCCCTAAACGACATTGCTAAAACATCCCATAGGTTGCCTTATATGACTATACAAACGTCCCGTGCCCGTCCATTTTCATCCAAAGATAGGGTTACTTATCAAATCAATGGTAAGATAACAATGTCAAAGGAAAGAGAAAATGAATATGAAAGACTTTTGAGTAGGTAGGATGTTCTTATTACTTGCTCAATTTCAAAACCAAAACATCCTTGCTATTTTAAAAACAAACACCTACACTTTCAAACTATCTTACAAACTTGAAAACATTTTCAAAAGATAAAACACTTTGTATACATTCTTACGAACAAGAATCATTACAAAGTTTGCCCAAACGATGACATCTTTACAAAATACTTTCAAAAAACCATACAAAAGCACATTTTCAAACAAAAGCAAGTGATCTAGCAAGTAACCAAGAGCCCATGGAAAACCATGGATGAAAAGGGTGTTAATACCTTCCCTTTTCATAATCTACCCCCCGAAATCAAGAAATAATCTCAAAGGTCTTTCCTGTGCTTTTTCACCTTTCCTTTTGGATAAAAGAAAAGTTGGTGGTGACTCTTGCTAACCGTAACATTTGTGATAAAACGCAAAACAACCAAGTCAGTTCTCCCACCGTGTTACAGAAATGGCGACTCTGCTGGGGAGCTTCCAAAAAAGTGGGGTTACCTTAGGGTTAGATCACATTTACTTGCTTTCATCGCTTGACTTGTATGCTTTACATTATGGTTCTTTGTTTGGGTTTGAATCCTCTACCCGGATTTGGGATACCTTATAGGTAAGTAGCAATACATTGTGGAAATTGTGCGGGGTATACCAACATGGTCTAAGCAATAGCTATGTTAGTGCGACATATTTGTGGGTACCGGTAGCCCTTGAGTAGTCAAGGAGAATATGGGGCTGTTGAGTGATGTCATGAAGCACTAATGAACTTTTAGAACCTTTACTTAACCAACTTGGCCATTAGGATGTAGTGAGATGACCGACTTTGGTGCAGTCCAGAGTTGGTAGATACTCGATACTATACTCATTAAGGTTTGGTTTTTTTGGGATATTTCGCTCGCCATTAAAGAGGCTTGCGCTGAAACAATACCCAAAGAAACAAACCGGTGATATTGAGCTCCTTAGAACCCGGTTACTATGACTAGGATAATTTTGAGCCAACTAAACTTCAAGAGGGTACTTACATATAAGACTCCATGCAAGCCTAAACCTAAGGACTTGGTTTCTTTGTTTATATATTGTGATCGGTGGGAATGAGAACTGACTGTTTTGGAATGCTGGTTCACGTTTGCGTTTGTTTTCCCAAAATTTCGCGGTAAGCAAGAGTCGCCACCGTCTTTTATTTTATCCAACAAGGAAAGGACAAAAGCACAGAAAAATTCCTTTTCGAGATATTTCTCGGGTTCGGGAGGTAGATTATAGAAAGGGAAGGTGTTAGCACCCTTTCTATCCGTGGTTATCCACGGGCTCTTAGGTACTTGCTCACTATGTTTTCAAAAGTTTACTTTTCTTTGTGTTTGTGGGTTTGAAAAGAGTTTTTTGTTTGAAAGGAGTGTAAGTGCGAAAAGTTTTTTTGTTTTGTTTTAAAAGGAGCAAGTACTTAAGAACCTCTACCTACTCAAAAAGGAATTAAATTGTGCAAATGTCCTTTAGAAAATGCTATCCCACTATTAAGGAGTAGGTAGCACCGTCATTGGAGTTTTCGGGTCAATTCGATTTAAGGGACGTGTGGCCACTAAAGCAATGTTAGGACGCCTTAGCGGTAACCCTAATGTCTTAGATCATTTTTCCGAGGCAACCGTTTCGAGGAAAATTATGATATTTGGACAAAAGGGTGACCTCTAAAACATCCTATACGCAATGACCACGTTCGAGGCAACCAAGTGAGGTGTACCCTAAGAGTGGCGTGTGCGAGTGTATTGTTTTTCAGTTACATTATCTTTGTATATTTAGGTGTTCTACCATTTGTTTTCAGATCTTGTCATGCAATCCTAGTTAGCATACATCTAAACAGTTAATATATGTATAGGAATTTAAAGTGCGGGAATTGTAAATCCTACGCTATTACAAGGCTTCGGGGAGGGGGATTATTTACATGTCGAAAATTGGGGGAATAAAGCAGTAAAGTGTAAAAGTCTTAGTTAAGCTATCACAAACCAGTAGGCAGTTACAATAAAATAAACGCGCGCGAATCTGAACATAACTTCTAAAAATCCTAAGAATAAAATATTTTTGTTGTTATATTTTATTTTGGGAAAATGATCTAAATCTTCTTAATTTTAGTTTTGAGAAAATGTTAAGATAATTAAATGATTAATTAACAAAGTTAATTTAATAGAAAAACTAGCCTAATGTTTTAGTGGTTTTTTTAAAATTGATTTTATGTTGATTAAAAAAAAGAAATAAAATAATCAAAACAAAGATGAAATCGAAGGAACAGGCAGTAAATCAAGAAAGGTATAATTCTGGAGGCCTGGATCGAAAGAGGTGTGGGTTGTCTTTCGATCCAGTGAAGAGGCTTGATCGAAGGTGCATGAGGGGCTGCACTTTGGGGGTGTTCGATCTGGATATGTCATCCTTCGATCTGGGAACCCTGGATCCAGTTCGAAGCTAAGCTGCTAAGCTTCGAAGCTCTGAACAAGATTCTGAGAAGATATTTCCTGCAAAATGAGACAAATATTAAAGATCCAGGGGGGACTTTACCCACCCTGATTCGAATCTCCTCCTAATTCGAATCCTTCCTCAATTTGAATCTGCTGAATCTGGGTCTGGGTTTGTTTTATCCTGAGGTTCGAAGGAGAAACTTAGATCGTGCCCAAGCAATGGCACGATCTCATCTTTGCGCTTTAGCTTACATGCAACATAATCAGTAATAACAAGAATACATATGCAATGTGTATTTAAATGTCATGAAGGTGCAATTTTAGTTTTGCAAACCCTTACCAATTAAAGATGTATGATCTGTGGCTCTGGGTGTGGAGATGTTTGCTGAATGGCTGCTTTGGCTTGGATTACTTATGAAAATGTTGATAACCTTTGGTGAGTTTGTGAGCAGCGTATCTCCAAATCCTCCCTGTTCCTCCTTTTTCGTTTTTCGTTCCTTTTTTTCTCTTTTTTTTGTTCCCTTTTTTCTCCTTTTTTTTGTTCCCTCTCCTCCCTTTGTAATGTGTCACTGGCCTTGTATTTATAGGAGTGTGAGGGTGCATGAAAATGGCAAGGGACAACCATTTAACCAGGCGTTTAAAGCCATGAGACAAGAATCAGACATATTAAAAGATTTCCTTTTTTGAAATATTCATGTCTCTTTGGAATCTTGAATGAATCTGGAAACTTTTGATTTTCGAATGCCTCCAGGCCATGCTCTTCGATTGGTCTTGAGTTGCCTCCTTCGAATGGACTTCTTATGTACCCTTCGAATGGGCCTTCTGAATGCTTCTTCAAATGGACCTTTTGAATGTTCTTCGAATTGACCCTTTGAATTCTTCTTCAAATGGACCTTTACATGTTCTTCGAATGAGTCTCTTGCCTGGTGTGCTGACAATTTGAGGGGCCTTTTCCTTTGTGAATCAAAACAAACTTGTAGGAGATTCTTGCCTCATGAGTAGAAGGTAAGCCTGAAGTAGTTAATGCATAGTCGAAGCATTATGAAATTGACTTGATCGAAAGGGGTCCAGCGCTCAATCGAAGACTTGCAGACCAAAGCTTGATCGAAGGGTTCCAAACACCTAATCAAAGCTTACTAATCAAAGCCTGATCGAAGGGTGCCAAATGCCCAATCGAAGACTGATGAGTCAAGCCTGTATCGAAGGATTTTGGATACCCAATCGAAGACTTTTCCCAGATGCCAATCGAAAGGCACTTTGTTCATCTTCAAAAAACTATTTTCCTTAGGCAAGGGTTTGTGACCAACCATGTAAGGGAAGACCTTTGAAAACATGAGAGGGCAAATTTTGGGGTACAACAGTTGCCCATGTTCAATTTTTTTAAACCTGAGGATATAGATTGGTTTTCGAGCCTTTCGCGATCCGAAGGTGGAAGATAATTGAATACTAGAGTGCCCAGAAATTTGCACTCATATGGTGTAGTATCAGCACTGTGATGTCGGGAATGGGCTTAAAGATGCCATTTGGAGACGGTAGAGTCTTGATGGAGATGGGCTTAAAGATGCCATCCAGAAGTAATTGCTGGACTGTATCCATAAGCTGGAACTGGATGATTGCCAGAATTGCGTCTGCATCTGGAGCGTATCTGAAATGTATTTGAATGAGTGACAGAATGACATCAGAATCTGGATTGTATCTGGACTGTAATTTGAATGAGTGACAGAAAGACATCCGAATATGGATCGTATCTGAACTGTATTTTGAAGGAATCTGGAATAAGTATCAGAACGTCAGCCATATCTGGATCGCATCTGAACTGTCTCTAGAAGGTATCTGGAATAAGTATCAGAATGTCATCCATATCTGGATCGCATCTGAACTGTCTCTAGAAGGAATCTGGCATAAGTATCAGAATGTCAGCCATATCTGGATCGCATCTGAACTGTCTCTAGAAGGAATCTGGAATAAGTATCAGAATGTCAGCCATATTTGGATCGCATCTGAACTGTCTCTAGAAGGAGTCTGGAATAAGTATCAGAATGTCAGCCATATCTGGATCGCATCTGAACTGTCTCTAGAAGGAGTCTAGAATAAGTATCAGAATGTCATCCATATCTGGATCGCATCTGAACTGTCTCTAGAAGGAATCTGGAATAAGTATCAGAATGCCAGCCATATCTGGATCGCATCTGAACTGTCTTTAGAAGGAATCCGGAATAAGTATCAGAATGTCAGCCATATCTGGATCGCATCTGAACTGTCTCTAGAAGGAGTCTGGAATAAGTATCATAATGTCAGCCATATCTGGATCGCATCTGAACTGTCTCTAGAAGGAATCTGGAATAAGTATCAGAATGTCAGCCATATCTGGATCGCATTTGAACTGTCTCTAGAAGGAATCTGGAATAAGTATCAGAATGTCAGCCATATCTGGATCGCATCTGAATTGTCTCTAGAAGGAATCTGGAATAAGTATCAGAATGTCAGCCATATCTGGGTCGCATCTGAACTGTCTCTAGAAGGAATCTGGAATAAGTATCAGAATGTCAGCCATATTTGGATCGCATCTGAACTGTCTCTAGAAGGAATCTGGAATAAGTATCAGAATGTCAGCCATATCTGGATCGCATCTAAATTGTATCTAGAAGGAATCTGGAATAAGTATTAGAATGTATTCCATATCTGGATCGCATCTGAACCGTCTCTAGAAGGGATCTCATATGATGATGATCTTTGCCTGTTGATTGATCTTTCCTGAAAAGGTGAAGAGTTAGTTGTATGCAATGTCACGATGTATGCATTGTCATGATGTATTCATTGTGTAATGATGTTCTCAAAATAAAATGAGATTTGTGTCATATGTATTTTGTATGCATATGTTATGAATGTTGTTGAAGTGTAATTTTGTCTTGGACTTTGCTCAAAATGTTTCCACCGGGGATCCCTGCTTTGTTGATTGAGGAGAACTCCGCTGGGGGATATTGAAAGCTCTGTGGGGAGTATGTTTATTTCTGCTTGGGAAAAGAGTTTAAGAGTCTTAGTCGTTCGTTGCTCTACTGGGGAGTCGAAGTTGTACTGATATCTAGTCGGGTCCAGGTTTCATAGTAACTTGCTGGGGATTGTAGAGTAGTCTACTGGGGAAGAGGAGTTATGTTCCTTTGATTTGTAGTAGTCGGAGAGGCAAACTCGAGCTGGGGAATCCTGGTGTTGTTGGGGAAATAAACCATATCGTCAGTCTGCTAGAGAGGAGACATCTTCGTTGGGGGAAGTCCTCGAGGATTCTTGAGGTTGATTCAGCTGGGGAAAGGTTTTCAGAGATTAAACCCTTGCTGGGAGTCATCCTATGAGAAGGATTTTGGGGAGATTTGTCATTGCCCCTAGTAGCAAGTGTTTGTGACATTGCCAGAAAATGTTTAATTGTACGTAACCCTTCATTGAGATTGATGTTCAATGCCCCAAGCGACGGAGATGGAGACTTGCCCCTGGTTACTCTGCACTTCTTCAGAGATTTCTTGAAATCTTGACTGGACTTCCCCAGGTGTGCTGGATAGTGACATGTCGAGTCCCCCTGTTGATAGGAGATTCATCAATGGAAGTGTCATCCTTCTTGAATTGATTTTGTTCACTGAGAGAGCTTTTGTTCACTGGATATTCATTGTGTGAATTTCTCCGCTGTTAAACAAATAGCCATATGCAAACAATGATATTCAAGTAATGCAAATTTTATGTTTGTCTTGAAGTTTTTTTTTGAAAATGCGTTTTAGCGAGTAAAGAAATTTTTCTAAGAAAATTCAAACTCAAGATTTAGAGCAAAGCCTTACAAGAGTAAGGATACCTTTTGTAACAGTATGCTTTCGAACTAACCCATGCTTCAATTAGGACTTTTGAAGGGTTGTAACGTGGCTTGGTTAACGGTTTAAGAAGCAAAGGATAAAGGCTCAAAGTATATTTGTACCCACCCGCTCTTCGTGATGTTCTTCAATCCTAAACTCAGTTAATTGTGCATTTAAACTCCTAATGAGTCTGGAACGACGTTTTTGGTGATGGTTCACACAAGTTGAATTTGTTGGAAGGCAGTCATTTTTGCAACATTTTTCATGTTGTTGAGGATTTGTAGCGACCTTGTTCTTTTGATTTGTTATCCCTAACTTTTGCCTGACTGTTCCTATTTTCGAGATTACAATTAGCGGGATGCCCCAGCTTTCTTAAGCCTCCTTTATAGGTTTTGGCTCAGTGGGCTTTTCTCTTTTGAGAGATTGACTGCCTATGAGATAAGGAACCACCACTGTCTTTTGGTTCCAGAGGAATTCTTTTGATGTCGTTCGTTGTATTATGAACTGAGAGTGTTGCGACTTCAATGCGCATCTTTTGAATTAACTGAGAGACTACCCTTCCCCAGGTTTAAATTAAAGGTTTCAATTTGTGTTTAAAATAGAAAACTCCTACTTCTTTGGCTCGAAGGGGTTGACAAGGGATTATCTTCCTTATAACTCCAGTGTTTAGGATTTGAAAGAAACGCCTGTACATCGTCAGCAAGGTCTGTCCAAAAGCATACTGTATGAGATTATGGAATTGTTTCGTCATCCTCCCTCTAAAGGCTTGTAACTGTTAGCAAGAGTTGAATGTCATAAAGTGAGTAAAAAGCATAGTTTAAATGTAATGAAAATGATTGGATCAAATCAAGACAAACATATGCAATGCATTAATGAAACAAAGTTTGGCATTAATAGATAATTGTTTGAATAACAAAGAGATTACAACTTGAAAATTCAAATGAACAAAAGCTTTCAATGATTCATCATAGGAGCAGTGATTATTTTTGGAGTCTCCGGAGGGTCAAACTTGATCTCCTTGGCATCAATCATGTCTTGGACCTTGTTCTTCAGAGCCCAACAGTTGTTTGTGTCATGTCCCGGACTGTCAGAGTGGTATGCACACCTTGCATCAGGATTGTACCTTGGGGAGGCTATGTTGGGATTCTTAGGAGGGTCCCTTAACGTCACCAGATTCAATATCAACAGGTGTTGTAAAGCCTGAGACAGCGACATGTTGAGCTTGGTAAATTGCCTCTTGGGCATATTTGGCTTACTCTGATCAACCCGTTGTTTATGGCAAGGTTGTTGTTGGACCCTTGAGGTAGTAGCAACTTGGAGAGGTCTACTCTTCATCAAACCAAACCTTTGACTTCTCGGAATTTGATTAATGACTTGGTCCCCGGCCTTGACTGTTTGCTTCATGTTGTTGTATCTGTCTTGATGAAGCTGGTTGATAATGGTTCTCAGCTCTTCTTGTTCCCGAGCTAAGCCTTGGATAAGAGCCATCTTCCCTAGCATCTGGGTTTTCATGGCACTGAACTCAGCTTTCAGTTGTTCCAGTCATTCGTCCTTATTGTCTTCAGGACTTTTCTTGACCAAGTCCCCAACGAGGAGTGTTTTCAACTCTTCCTGCCCCTTGGATAGGTTTAGGAAGATTTCCCTGAACTGAGTCTCTCGAGTTTGAAGATCTTGATTGTCTGGTTGGAAAGCCATTGCTGAAATAAACAGAGAGAACATGAGAGACCTGTATTGGGAGACCTGTTATGCATGATATGTATGATATATGTATGCAATGTTTTCAAGGATCTCGCAGGGTAAACAAGAAACTGTTAGAATCTGAATCTGGTAGCTTGATTGAAGGAACTTCATGTTGCTGAGAGTCCTTCTTCAAGAGTCAAGCTCACCATATCGAGTGGGTCATAGCCCCTGACTCAAGTTATTGTGTTTTGATTTCTAAACAACCTTGGCCAGAGGAAAATAAATCCCCTTTTCCCCTTGCTGGACATTTGATTTACCATAACCTGCATCACAAGCCCTTGAGATCCTTGAAATGGTTAAGGAAATGTTAAGGCATGATGTTATGATGTGTATGATATGCGTTTAAGCAAAAGTGTGAAGTGATGTAAGTAAATCCTGCAATAAATCCAAATTATCAGATAAGGACTGTAAACAAAACCTGCAAGGAACTCATGTTGTCAGATAACAAGAATGTGCAAGTAGTTCAAGTTTTAAGGCACACAAGTCACACATATAGCCTTAAGTTTAGGCTGGCATGGAGTTTAGGTATTACCCTCTTTCAGTTTTAGTTGGTTCAAAACCTGTCCTATAAATAGTAACCGGGTTTTAAGGAGCTCAATATCATTGGATTGTTTTCTATGTTCATCGTTTTGGTTTAGCCACTTAACTAGCGACCAAATATTCCAAGAAAACAATCCTCAATGAGTGTAGTATCGAGTATCTACCAATTTCGGACTACACCAAAGTCGGTCATCTCACTACCCCTAAAAAAGGCCAAGATGGTCAAGTAAGGTTCTAGTTCATTAGTGCTTAGTGACATCACTCAGCGGCCTCGTATTCTCTTTGATTGACTCAAAGTCTATCGATACTCACAAATATGTCGCACTAATAGCTATTGCTTCAACTGTGTCGGTATACCCCGCATAGTTTCCACAACGTATTGCTATCTATGAATGTTTCCCAAATCCGGGTGGAGGATTTCAAACCCAAACAATAGAACCAAGTGTAAAGCAAACAAAGCAATCAAGGTAAACAAGTAAAGGTGATCTAAACCCTAAGGTAACCCCACTTTTAAAGAAGTCCCCAGCAGAGTCGCCAGTTCTGTGATCAGTGGGAATGAGAACTGACTGTTTTGGAATGCTGGTTCGCGTTTGCGTTTGTTTTCGCAAAATGTCGCGGTAAGCAAGAGTCACCACCGTCTTTTATTTTATCCAACAAGGAAAGGACAAAAGCACAGAAAAATTCCTTTTCGAGATATTTCTCGGGTTCGAGAGGTAGATTATAGAAAGGGAAGGTGTTAGCACCATTTCTATCCGTGGTTATCCACGGGCTCTTAGGTACTTGCTCACTATGTTTTCAAAAGTTTGCTTTTCTTTGTGTTTGTGGGTTTGAAAAGAGTTTTTTGTTTGAAAGGAGTGTAAGTGCGAAAAGTTTTTTTGTTTTGTTTTAAAAGGAGCAAGTACTTAAGAACCTCTACCTACTCAAAAAGGAATTAAACTGTGCAAATGTCCTTTAGACAATGCTATCCCACTATTAAGGTGTGGCCACTAAAGCAATGTTAGGACGCCTTAGCGGTAACCCTAATGTCTTAGATCATTTTTCCGAGGCAACCGTTTCGAGGCAACTTATGATCTTTGGACAACAGGGCGACCTCTAAAACATCCTATGCTCAATGACCACGTTCGAGGCAACCAAGTGAGGTGTACCCTAAGAGTGGCGTGTGCGAGTGTATTGTTTTTCAGTTACATTATCTTTGTATATTTAGGTGTTCTACCGTTTGTTTTCAGATCTTGTCATGCAATCCTAGTTAGCATACATCTAAACAATTAATATATGTATAGGTATTTAAAGTGCGGGAATTGTAAATCCTACGCTATTACAAGGCTTTGGGGAGGGGGATTATTTACATGTCCAAAATTGGGGGAATAAAGCAGTAAAGTGTAAAAGTCTTAGTTAAGCTATCACAAACCAGTAGGCAGTTACAATAAAATAAACGCGCGCGAATCTGAACATAACTTCTAAAAATCCTAAGAATAAAATATTTTTGTTGTTTTATTTTATTTGGGGAAAATGATCTAAATCTTCTTAATTTTAGTTTTGAGAAAATGTTAAGATAATTAAATGATTAATTAACAAAGTTAATTTAATAGAAAAACTAGCCTAATGTTTTTGTGGTTTTTTTTTAAATTGATTTTATGTTGATTAAAAAAAAGAAATAAAATAGTCAAAACAAAGATGAAATCGAAGGAACAGGCAATAAATCAAGAAAGGTATAATTCTGGAGGCCTGGATCAAAAGAGGTGTGGGATGTCTTTCGATCCAGTGAAGAGGCTTGATCGAAGGTGCATGAGGGGCTGCACTTTGGGGGTGTTCGATCTAGATATGTCATCCTTCGATCTGGGAACCCTGGATCCAGTTCGAAGCTAAGCTGCTAAGCTTCGAAGCTCTGAACAAGATTCTGAGAAGATATTTCCTGCAAAATGAGACAAATGTTAAAGATCCAGGGGGGACTTTACCCCCCCTGATTCGAATCTCCTCCCAATTCGAATCCTTCCTCAATTTGAATCTGCTGAATCTGGGTTTGGGTTTGTTTTATCCTGAGATTCAAAGGAGAAACTTAGATCGTGCCCAAGCAATGGCACGATCTCATCTTTGCGCTTTAGCCTACATGCAACATAATCAGTAATAACAAGAATACATATGCAATGTGTATTTAAATGTCATAAAGGTGCAATTTTGGTTTTGCAAACCCTTACCAATTAAAGATGTATGATCTGTGGCTCTAGGTGTGGAGATGTTTGCTGAATGGCTGCTTTGGCTTGGATTACTTATGAAAATGTTGATAACCTTTGGTGAGCTTGTGGGCAGCGTATCTCCAAATCCTCCATGTTTCTCCTTTTTCGTTTTTCGTTCCTTTTTTTCTCCTTGTTTTTTGTTCCCTTTTTTCTCCTTTTTTTGTTCCCTCTCCTCCCTTTGTAATGTGTCACTGGCCTCGTATTTATAGGAGTGTGAGGGTGCATGAAAATGTCAAGGGACAACCATTTAACCAGGCCTTTAAAGCCATGAGACAAGAATCAGACATATTAAAAGATTTCCTTTTTTGAAATATTCATGTCTCTTTGGAATCTTGAATGAACCTGGACACTTTTGATTTTCAAATGCCTCCAGGCCATGCTCTTCGATTGGTCTTGAGTTTCCTCCTTCGAATGGACTTCTTATGTACCCTTCGAATGGGCCTTCTGAATGCTTCTTCAAATGGACCTTTTGAATGTTCTTCGAATTGACCCTTTGAATGCTTCTTCAAATGGACCTTTACATGTTCTTCGAATGAGTCTCTTGCCTGGTGTGCTGGCAAGTTGAGGGGCCTTTTCCTTTGTGAATCAAAACAAACTTGTAGGAGATTCTTGCCTCGTGAGTCGAAGGTAAGCCTGAAGTAGTTAATGCATAGTCGAAGCATTGTGAAATTGACTTGATCGAAGGGGGTCCAGCGCTCAATCGAAGACTTGCAGACCAAAGCTTGATCGAAGGGTTCCAAACACCTAATCGAAGCTTACTAATCAAAGCCTGATCGAAGGGTGCCAAATGCCCAATCGAAGACTGGTGAGTCAAGCCTGTATCGAAGGATTTTGGATACCCAATCGAAGACTTTTCCCAGATGCCAATCGAAAGGAACTTTGTTCATCTTCAAAAAACTTTCTTTTCCTTAGGCAAGGGTTTGTTACCAACCATGTAAGGGAAGACCTTTGAAAACATGAGAGGGAAAATTTTGGGGTACAACATATATACTTGTACATAACATCATAAACATCATAACATCATACTCATATTTACTAACCATTTCAAGGATCTTGGGATTTATCTTGTTCTGTTTTGAGAAACTTGGTCGCCTACTAAATTTGGTCACCTCCAACACTGATGAAGGTGCTCTTTCAGTTCTTTGATTCTTTACACCATTGCTTCACATTTCCCGATTATCAACTTGTGCCAACTTCAGAAGAATTCTCACAACTCTTGAGGATTCCTATCCTCAATCAACTACCTTTCAACGGTACAAAAAAAGATCCAAAGCCAGAAGATATTTCTCAAGCTCTACACTTGCAATCATCTGATATCATAACTAATTGGGAAATAAGGAGTGGTGTCAAAGGTTTCTTAGCAAAGTTCTTGTTTGAGAAAGCCCAAAACTGTTAGAACTCTTTGGATTTGTAAGCTTTTGATGAAATTGTGGCTCTCCTCATCTATGGTATGGTTTTGTTTCCAAATCCTGACCAACTCATAGATGTGCACGCCATTAAAATCTTCATGTCTCGTAACCTGGTGCCTACTTTGCTAGGAGACATCCTACATTCTTTTCACACTCGCACTATGAGAAAAAGAGGTATCCTTATGTGCTGTACTCCTCTTTTGGCAAGATGGTTTATTTCACATCTTCCCCAATCTGTATTAAGGAACGAGCAACGTTCAAGGTGGCCACATAGGTTGATGACACTCAAACATTCAGACATTCATTGGTGTTCCCGATCTATAGAGAATGTTACTATTGTCGACCATTGTGAAGAATTCCATAATGTCCCCTTACTTGGCATTATAGGAGGCATCACCTATAACCCCTGCTTAGCCTTAAGACAGTTTGGTTACGCCCGAAGGGATGGCCCACATGAGATGCTCATTCAAGGTTTGGTATTTGACTACGAGAATGACGATCAAGGTCACCGCCAGAGATTTATCCGATCTTGGAGGATGTTTGTGATACAGTAGGAGAACTGACTTGAGGGTTTTGCGCTTTATCGCAAATGTTGCGGTTAGCAAGAGTCGCCACCGGCTTTTCTTTTATCCAAAAGGAAAGTTGAAAAGCACAGGAAAGACCTTTAGAGATGTTTTCTTGAGTTCGGGGGGTAGATTATGAAAAGGGAAGGTATTAGCACCCTTTTCATCCATGGTTTTTCATGGGCTCTTAGTTACTTTCTAGATCACTTGATTTTGTTTTGAAATTATGCTTTGTGTGGTTTTTGAAAGTATTTTGTAAAGGAGGCCGTTGTTTAGGAAATCTTCGTGATGATTCTCGTTCGTAAGAATGTATACGAAGATGTTTGTCTTTTTGAAAATGTTTTCAATGTTTGTAAGATGTTTTAGAAATATGTATGTTTGTTTTAAAAATAGCAAGGATAGTTGTTTGAAGATAGAGCAAGTAACTAGAAGTAATCTACCTACTCAAATGTATTTCTTGTTCATTTTCTATTCCTTTGACATTGTTGTCTTACCATTGATTTGGTAAGCAACCCTATCTTTGGATGTAAACGGGACGAGCGTGGGTCATCGTATAACCATGATTAGAAATGTTACAAAGTATCTTAGCATTTTTTATAGGACTAAGATCATTTTTGTGAGGCAACTTTGGATAGCGTCATCGAGGGACTATGATCTTATACTTGTTTGTTTTTGCCAAGATACTTCGCATGCGTAATATCGCCATTTTTATGTAAGACAACCAATTGGAGTAACCCTAAGGGTGCTTGTGTGCAAGTGTATTATTTTCATGCTTGATTTTGTCTTGGATTAGGGTTTTCTATTTGATTTGTTTTGATCTTTCCATTCAAACCCTAATTACTAGCATGGTATATAAAAGCGGTAAATTGCGTAATTTAAAGATTACTACGCTATTACAACATTTTATGGGAGGGGGATATACAAATTATGAATGGGGATTTGCAATAATGTAAATCTAATTAAGCTATTACAACCAAATCGAATTTTTACGAATATTTGAATAAATAATATACAATATAAATATGCAATGGTATGTATGCAAGAAAAAGATTTTTGTTTTGTTTTTCATATAAAGAAGAGTTTTGAATTAGACCTAATAATATTAAAAAAAGGAAATTACTTCTTGAAAAGTGGTTAACCCTAATTTCTAACTTAAGGAAATAAAGTTTTTTAAGTATTATTTTTGTGTATTTTTTGTCTTAAAATAATAAATAATATTTATGAAAATATTTAGTCTTTTTATATGTCAAAATAAATATTTACAAGTATGAAGAAAAAGGGATAAAAATATATCTAAATCTATTTTATTTTACAAGTTTATTTAAGAAAAATAGTTAGTATATAATTTAATAAAAATATTTTTTATATGAAAATAAAATAAAATAAACAAAATGCAATATTTATCATGTTTTATATTTTTCATGATTTTTTATGCAAAAGAAAAATATTTAATGAAATAAACAAAAATAAAATAAATAAATAAAAATAAATTGGGCCAGGGGTGTCCTGAGTAGTCGGGAGGTAACATTAGAAAAAAAAAACAAGCCCAAATGAACAAAAGCCCAGCGCTGCAAAAATGTGAAAAATGGCAAAAAATGAGAAAATATGCAAAAGGCAGGCACCAAGGCTCGAACCCATGACCTTGGCATTCTCAGCGTGCTGCCCTGCCACTGGGGTGGCTGTACATCTGTTAATTCATATGAAATAAAAAACACATAACACATAACGCCTCCTTGCCCTGTACTACATCTTCTTCCTCAAGCTAGCCATAACCTCTGTACCTTTCTTATTTCTCCATGAAAATGGAAACTTCAAACATGAAAATGGTAGTACTATTTCCCACGATTTCAACCATGTAACTCATGTAAACTATCAGTCAAAGATCAAAGCTAATTTCAATGGCCCTAATTTTAAACCTATTTTTTACAGAAATTTGAAATATAAAATTCTCTATACACAATGAACATAAATGAAATCTATGCACATGGTTGGCTTTAGCACAATAATATTTACATTTTTTCTTCAAAAATCGAGACCAATGGATGTCTGTATGAAGAGTTAGAAGTTAGAGTTCTTACCTTCTTCAGCTGAGATCGTGAATGGAGTTTGAGTGAGTTTTATGAAGGCCTGAAGATCCCTTTAGCTTTCCTAAACCTCCCTGAGTGTGTTCCAATCCTTGCCTTGCTTTGAAAGTGCCTGAGTCTCTCTATCCAAGTCAACTTGCAAGCTTGAAATGCAAAAATGGAAGATGGAGAAGGAGGAGTTACAGTAAAGGGGTGATGGTCTGGAACACTTAGATATGAGGTAGGTTAAGTGTTTGAGTGATTAGAACTTGAAACGCACAAGTAGATTTTTGGATTGCTATGCTTGGTCTCAAATTGCAAGTTATGACAGGTTTTTGGTGATAAGGAGTTTTAGAGAGTTTCTGGCCTTGATCAATCATGTGTTAGGCTGCAATGTGTTTGTGTATAAGTATAAAGAAGGTTTTAAGTCAGCTTCACAACAAATTTTTCAAATGTAGGCTTTTTGCTCTATTGCTTGCCTTTTAAGAAAAGTGAGGAGACAACTCTCCTCATGCTTGTACATGCCTGCTTGGAGTTGGTACAAGTCCTAGACAACTTGCTTTTGGTTTATATGACTTGTGTGTGTAAAGATAACAGGTGCAAAGCTCAAGAAGTGAAAAGTTGCAAAAGTTATGCTTTTCTAAAATGGCAATGGCAACTTTGTGCCATTTATGGAATTAAAGCTTGGACAAAGACCCTTATGCTTGGATTAAGGCTTTATCAACTATGTAAGCATTAAATCATGAAGTGAGAAACAAGTTTGAGACCTGTAAAGCAAGGATTAGGCAGCATAGGTTCAGATTTGAATTTTGTTCTTCATGAAATGGCTTGAAATCAAAGTGAGAAATTGCCAACTTCTTCTCTTTGATTCTCTCTACTCAAAAATGATCTTAAGGAGTTCTTGGACATTTTGGAAAGCTTTCAATGTTCTATATAACTCATCTTTGAAATTCATTTCAAGATTCCTCTTGGAACTAGGTGAAAATTTGCCATGAAGTTAGGTCAAAAACATGCATAAATTAGGGCAAAATTTCACTAAGTTATTTT
This sequence comes from Vicia faba, assembly GCA_948472305.1. Taxonomy (NCBI): domain Eukaryota; kingdom Viridiplantae; phylum Streptophyta; class Magnoliopsida; order Fabales; family Fabaceae; genus Vicia; species Vicia faba. The sequence continues at coordinate 1,310,962,967 of OX451736.1, read as the reverse complement.
AGTTCATGGGCATGTATTCACAAAATTATATCTTGAGATCCAAGCATCTTTAGGGAAAAATGTGTGAATCAAAGTTGTATATTTCATGTAGATCTACAACTTTCATGTTGGGAACTTCCTTTTAATCATCTTGTATCATGGTGAGAATTTGGCTTAAAGTTGAGAAAAAATAAGAAATTTTCTATACTTAAAAAAATTTCTAAGTTATCAAAATTTCAAATTTCAAAACAAAATCTTCAATCTTTGATTTCTTGATGAACAATTTTCACATTTTGACATGTTTTGATGAATTGTGATCCTTGGCACTTGATTTTGACCAAAAAGTCAAAGTTTGACTTTTCAGTATACAATTGACTTTTGATCAGTTGACTGCAAATTTCATCTGTCAATCCAATAGATTCGCAATGTTTTGAACCATGTAATTAGGTCATGATGATGCAACTGAACCCTTGAAATCATGCTTCGAACCAATTTGTCATTTGCTAGGTCAAAAAATCAGAAATTGCCCTTTCTTAGTCAAAACCCTAATTTTAACCATTTTGCCCTTTTGATGATTTGATCAAATTTCTTGAGGAATTGTGGTCCAAACTTGATCAAATGATACATATGAGTCTAAAATGTTTATGTGGATCAAAACTTATGAAGTTTGACTGTAAATTGGCCATGGTTGACTTTTTCCCCAATACAGTTGATTTTTAGGTCAATTATCCAATTGACTGATAAAAAATGTGATTCAAGGTTTGAAACTTGACATGTGTAATCTTAGGGGTCCATAATGATAATTGAAAGCTATATGAAACATTGATATTCCAAAAATCCTTGTGCAATCCCAAACCCTAATTTTGGGTCATTAGGGCATGATGAGATGTCTTGAGCTGGTCAAACTCTAATCCAGTCTTGAGTCAAAAAGATCTTGTGAGAAAATCTTGATAAATGAGAGGGAAAATTTTGGGGTACAACAGCTGCCCCTGTTCAATCTTCTGAAACCTGAAGAGTTAGATTGGCGAGTTTTGTCATTCGTGACTCGAAGGTGAAAGATGATTAGACACTAGAGTGCCCATAAATTTTCACTCGGCGATATGTGGTTGAGGGAATGGGCTTAAAAGATGCCATTTGGAGAGGCGATAGAATCTTGATGGAGATGGGCTTGTATATGCCATCCAAGAATGCTTGTTGAACTGTAATTTCTAAACTGAAAGAATGAGTATCAGAATGGAATCCGTGTCTAGAGCCTATCCGAACTGTATCTGAAAGTGTTGTATTTGAATGAGTATCAGAATGGCATCCGTGTCTGGAGCGTATCTGAACTGTATCTGAAATTTGTATCTAAATGAGTATCAGAATGGCATCTGTGTCTGGAGTGTATCTGAACTGTATCTGAAAGTTGTATCTTAATGAGTATCAGAATGGCATCCGTGTCTGGAGCGTATCTGAACTGTATCTGAAAGTTGTATCTGAATGAGTATCAGAATGGCATCCGTGTCTGGAGCGTATCTGAACTATATCAAGGTTGCATGTTGTTAATGGTAACTGTTAATCTTATCCTGAAAGGGGTAAAATGTTTGATAAAACACAAAGTTATGTTGCATGAAATGTTATGATGCAATGGATGAAATTTATGTGCGTGTGAAATGATTTGCTGTATTGCTGCTTGATTGAGGAAAATAAATCCCTGAATGCTGCTGAGGATATGTAAGTATAAGTCTTCATGTTGTGAAGTCTAAGTGTTGATGAATTTTTGTTGAGAGAAGTAAATTCTGTTGTGGGGGCAATGTCGTGTACTGCTTGTAAGATCCGCTTGGGGAATCTTGAGAAATTTGACGATTTCTACTGGGGATTAAAAACTCAAAGTTTTGTTTTGCTGGGGATTTAAATGACGTACTGCAGGGGATTAATTATGGGATATCCTAGAGATATTTTCCTATCCTTTCAACCTATTAGTAATTGCCTTTTTTTATTTTGCTTGTTTGTAAACCGTAATTATGTTCAAATGCATATGCTCAACAATGAATCATTGGACGTTTTTGTAAACAAAACAAGCGTAAAGAAAAGGCAAATAGTTTTTTCACTTTTAAAGGAATATTTTTTATTGACTTTGAATAAGTATTTTTTGTACAAGGAGACCAATATTCTAGTAAGAGAATGCTGTCGTAAAAGAGAAAAATTTTGATACAAAGAAAGGATAGCAATGCGTACAAAAAATCCCATGGGGTTTCCATTCTTCTATAGCCTTCGTATCTCTGAGTATTTTGTCTATTTTCCTTGTCCGAAGATGATTGAATTGATCAGAAACTCTGAGTTTTTCAGTGGAAGCCGGAGGTTGTCCGTCAAGTGATCCGACGGGACATAATCATACGCTTTAATTCTCTAACTTTTTCCTGGACCGCTCTTTCGGGTTTTCAGTCCATCGGGAAACCCTTTTTTGCCCAGGTCGCCCTTTCGGGTTTTCAACTTGCCGGGTGTACAAATTTTTTTAATTCTATCCCTAATTTTTGCCCGAACCTTTTGGTTCGCCGGGATGCCCTTTGTTTTGCCTAGGAGTGTCAACCTAGCAGGTCTCTTATGCGTAGTATATTTTGACTATGTCCGCTTTCCTAGGGTGTGGCAGGTCGTCGCCATCCATGGTAGTCAAGATCATCGCCCCACCGGAGAATATGTTTTTGATTATAAATGGTCATTCATAGGTAGGAGTCCATTTGCCCCTGGGATCACTATGTGGCAAGATGATACGCTTGATCACTAGATCCCCAACTTGATATGCTTGGCGCCTGACTTTCTGGTTGAAAGCCTTGACCATCCGTTTTTGATACATCTGACCATGGCAAGCAACGGTAAGTCTCTTTTCATCAATTAAGTCCAGTTGATCAAGTCGAGTCTAGATCCAATCATTTTCATTCAATCCTGCATCCTTCATAATTCTCTGAGAGGGGATCTGAACCTCAATAGGCAAGATAACCTCCATGCCATAAAACAAAGAATAAGGTGTTGCCCCGGTTGATGTGCGAGTCATGGTACGATACCCGTGGAGAGCAAATGGTAGCATCTCATGCCAGTCTTTGTATGTCACTGTCATTTTCTGTATGATCTTCTTAATGTTTTTATTCGCAGCTTTGACAACACCATTCATCTTTGGCCGATAGGGAGAGGAATTGTGATGCTGAATCTTGAATTGCTCGCACAAGGCGGTAATCATAGTGTTATTGATATTTGTACCATTGTCAGTGATGATCCTTTCCGGGATACCATACCGACAAATGAGGTTTTGCTTGATGAAGCGGGCAACAACATTCTTGGTAACGGAAGCGAAGGAAGCTGCTTCGACCCACTTTGTAAAATAGTCAATGGCCACTAGGATTAAGTGGTGTCCATTGGAGGCTGTAGGCTTGATCTCTCCAATCATATCTGTTGTACCCCAAAATTTTCCCTCTCATATTTCTCAAAACATTTCAAGAAAGATCCTTAAATTGCTCAAGGAAGTCCAAAGGATGACCAGACAAGTTCTATCCTAAGGCAATGAGCCTCAAACTAGGGTTTCATATTGCATCAAGATACTTGAGTCCAAGGGGTCCCAAATTCTCACTATTTACCTAATATGTTCTGAAGATCATCCATGTCAAGTTTCAAGCCTTGCAGAGAAAGTTTGCTCAGTCAATTGCTCAAAGGCCTAAAGATCGACTATGCTAGGGATAAAATCAATTGTGGTCCCCATACAGTCAAACCTCAAGATTTTTGGTAAACATCCTTATTTTGAAGTATTATTCATCATTTGATCAAGGGCTGATCATGATTCATCAAGAATTGCTCACAATTCATCAAAACCCAAAAGTTGCTAAATTAGGGTTTTGCAAGAAAAGTCAACCCAACTTTGACCAAGCATAACTTTCTCATACTTTATTATAAATGACCCATCAAAAGATCATTTTGAATAGGATGCAATGCCCTACAATTCATATTCAGCTCCCAAGTTCAAAATATGCACTCACAAGAAGTTATGAATTTGGACATTATAGGTCATTTTGAAAAGTCAACAAAAACACCTTTTTTTTCAAAGCTTCATACTTGAACATGGAAGGCTAAATTGAGATGATACCAAAAGGGTTGCTTATAGGACATCTTGATCTTTCTAAAAAGTCCAAGAACACCCTCATAGAGTCAAAATTGAAGGAGTTATGCATTGGTGAAGTTGACCTTTTTTGCAAAATTGCCAAAAGTCAAATATGCCTCAAATTGCAATTTTTGTCAAATGGGCCCAACTTTTTGTGCTTGTATTGAGTTTGTAACATGGTCCACGATCCATGATCCTTCCCACTTGCCCTTATTTTATTTTTTCCATTTATTTTGATTTGTATTTCAATTAAATCAAAATAAAATGATGAAAATATCAAAATCATTTAAACTTTGAGATGTTTTGCATATTTCAGGTCCATGGACAGCTAGCAATGAAATAAAATCGTGCAAGGCATGTTTGTACACAAAAATATTTAATTTTTCTTGTTTTGGAAAGAATGGATACAAGTGTGAATCAAGGATCAAATCTTCATAATTACAAAGATTGGATGCAAACTCTTAAACCTAATTCACTCAAGGACATTTATAGAACATTTGTAGACCAAATGCGCAAGGGTTAGAGGCATGTAGAGTAAAGAACAACTTTCAAAAAATCAAGAAAAAGTGGTAATCTGATTTCATAGTTCCATGAATTTTCAAGACCTCCAACCTATCTCATTCGCTTCTTGGACGTGGAAGAAGTCTATACCAATCACCAACAAGAGTTTTCGTGCCCAGAATCCGCCTCCACAACCACCACAGTTTGTCATCCTTTTCAAAATTGTATTTCTTTATCCTTGCATCTTTATCATGTTTCAATGACATAGTTGTAATCCTTATCATGTTTGCAAGCTAATGGTAAAAAATTAATTGCATTTTTGTTAGCTATACTGAGATCCACCATGGCTAGGGTTTTCTTGTTCGTTTTAGGGGTTTTGATTGCAGGTAAAATTGGCCCAAAAGAGGAGTACTACGGTGTTCACAAGGTCAAGACGAATCGATCTACACCATTAGTTCTCATTTATTGAGCTTGTATGAAATTCTGGAAATATGCAGGGGCTATACCTACGCTTTTTATCCGTACGTAAAAGTCATTAGACTTTTAGCAACGGAGGGAGGTAGGAGATGATGGCGTGGCGTAGCCTGACTGGCCCATTCAAAAACTCGTGCGCTGGACAATTGGCATTTGTGTTTTTTTCCATATAATGCTTATTTGATATTCCATGTACAAACAAGCGTGATGGCTTAGTTGGTTATGAGGCGTTGGAAAAAGCCAAAGGGCCGGGGTTCGATTTCCAGGTCCCCATATTATTTCATAATATTTTTCATTACATGATCAGGCATATGTACAGGCACAAGGACCACCATGGACCATCATCTTTCAACCATCAGATTACCCACAATCTGGATCCAAAGGCTATCACATGAAGGTCTACCACGCATCCTAGTCAGACATGCAACACTGAAGCAGAAAGGTCAACATGGACCAAGGCTATTTGGGCCCAAAAGCTACTATGAACACCCCCCTTGTTTGTTGATCATAAGGCCCACTTCTTTCTTTTCTTTTATATTCTTTCTTTTATTTATTTTTATTTAATTTATTTTCTATCAAGTTTAATTCTTTTTTTACAAAAAATTCATAAAATCAATTTTCCTCAAATTAGATTTAGGTTTTACTTTTTATCAAAAATTAATTTAATTAATTTAATTTAATTCTAGGGCAATTTTAATCTTTTTGTAAATAAATTAAAATAAATTAGAAAATTAGGATTTTGTTTAATTTAATTTTTTTTATTTTATTAAAATAACCAAAATACAAAAATAGGTCAAAATTAATTATTTTTATTAATTTAATTTAATTAGTAATTAGATTTGTATTTAATTTAAAACCTTGTTTTTTTAAAATAATCAAAAACAACCAAAAAAAAGACTTTTCTTCTAATTACGTTTAGACGGGGTCAAAACCCTAATTTTCTCTCATCCTCGATTCATCGTAAGCTTTTTTTTTTTATTTTTACAATATTAATGTAACTGCTTATGGGATGTAATAGTTTAATTAGGACTTTTTTCACTTATTTATCGTTTTTACGGGTTTTTGGCTATGTAATTAATCCCCCTCCCCGAAGCCTTGTAATAGCGTAGTTTTATTTCCCGCAAGAAAGGAATTTTTCTGTGCTTTTTCCTTTCCAGTTGGATAAAATAAAAGTTGGTGGCAACTCTTGCTTACCGCGACATTTTGCGAAAACAAACGCAAAATGCAAACCAACATTTTCCTAAAACAGGCTGGTTCTGCCACCGTATCACCAGAACTGGCGACTCTGCTCGGGATAATATAAGTGGGGTATAACTTAGGATTAGTTCATCATATTTGCTTCTATTTTTTGTTTTGGTTGCTTTACTGTTAAAGGGTTTTGTATTGGGAGTTACTATAGATCCTAACCCGGATCTGGGGGACACCTTTTAGGTAAGTAACAATAAACTGTGAGGGAACTGTACAGCATAGACCGATACGGTTGAAGCAGTAGCTACGTTGATGTGGCACATTGGTTGGTACCGGTATCCCTTGTGGAGAAACGAGGAGAATACGGGGCTTCTATATGGGTCGTTAAGCATCAACGAACCTTAGAACCTATAATTGACCAACTTGTCCATAGGAAGTAGTGAGATAGCCGGTGTCGGTATAAAGCTGGGAACTGGTTGATACTCGATGCTACACTCATTGAGACTATACTCTCGAGATAGTTCCGGCTGCAAGAAAAGATTGCGTGAGCTAAAATCATGACCGATGGAGGATGATCAATGATATTGAGAACCTCTAGAACCCGAATACTATTATTAGCACAGGTTGAAACCAACTGAACTTCAAGAGGGTAGTACCTAGACCCCATGTAAGCCTAAAACTTAAGGGCTCTTGTGTGACTTATTTGCCTTTACCATGTCTGTTATCTGCTATACTTGTTGTGTGTTTTACCATGACATAATGCATCATAACATAGCATGCATACTTCATTATACTAACCATTTCAAAGACCGAGGGATTTATCTTTGTTCGGTTTTGCAGATTATGGCTTCCATGCGCAGAAACACCATCCGAGTTAATTTTGTGCAAATACCTGCTCAACTCAAAGATTTAGCCTCGAGAGTTTCTGATACTTCCTCATTCATTAAGAGACATGGTCAGCTTCTTAGCTTGGTTACCTCAAAGTTTGATGAGCAGATGATGAGTGTGCTTTTACAGTTGTTCTATTTGGTGCATCATTGCTTCACTTTCCCGGATTATCAGCTAGTTCCCACTATGGAAGAGTTTTCTCACTTATTGGGCATATCCATCCTTGAGAAGATGCCCTTCACAGGTTTGGAAGAGGCTCCTAGACTAGAGGACATTGCTTCAGCTTTACACTTGAAAAGGGATGATGTAGTATCTAATTTGGAGACACAAAGTGGGGTTAAAGGTTTCTTAGCCAAGTTTTTGATAGATCAGGCTCAACAATTCTGGGATAACTTGGACTTTCAAGCTTTTGAAGACATTTTGGCTCTCCTTATCTACGGTTTGGTTCTTTTCCCAAATCCAGATTCCTTCATAGATGTAAATGCGGTTAAGATCTTCCTGTCTCGCAATCCTGTACCCACTCTTCTGGGTGATATCTTGGATGCCCTCTATACTCGTACTGTGCGAAGATGAGGGACCCTCATGTATTACATGCCGCTGTTGGCAAGGTGGTTTATTTCTCACCTCCCCAAGTCCGTGTTAAAAAATGAAGAAGGTTTAGGATTGTCTTACAGGATAATGTCCCTTGCCCATACAGACATTCTTTGGAGTTCTAAGGCTATGGAAAGCATTGTTGTCATTGATCGATGTGGGGGATACCTTAATGTCCCATTGCTTGGAATTAGAGGGGGAATAACCTACAGTCCTTGTTTAGCTTTGCGACAGTTTGGTCGTGCTCAGAGAGATGGTCCTCATGAACTACTTCTTACAGATATTGCATTTGACTACAAGGAGGACGTTGACGAGCATCGTCGAAGGTTTATACGACCCTAGAGTATGGTGAACAGGTTTAACCCTCAAGAACTAGGACCAAAGACCTCTCTCCCTATGCAACCTTATCTCCAATGGGTTCGAGCTCGTGCTCAGAAGCTTGGGATGCCTCATGAAGCTGTGTTTCCAGTAATTATGGAGCCTACCAATAAAGAGGGTGTTCCTTATACAGTCCCCTATCCCTACATGCCCACGGATCTTGGGGCATTAAAGAGTTCCTGGATTCAGCTAAAGGAGGAGAGGGATACCTACCGAGAGAAGTACCATGAGCAAGAAAGGAAGATCTTGAAGCTCACCAGGCAACTTGAGAATAAAAGAACGATTAATGACTACGTCAGCAACAAGGGGAAGCGTCCATGGGATTTCTGATTTTGATTTTTCTAGTTTAGATTTGTTTTTCATTTATTTCTTTTGTAACGCCTCAAAGGCATTATCAAACATTTTTACAAGTTAATCTAATAAAGTTTGTTTTATTTTTGTTTTAAAAATTTAAATCTCCCAAGGTCTTTGAAATCATCACACACGCATCCCATTATCATGCACATCATTACAGGTACCATTACAGGTTTCTCATCTTCTACGTTGTTTATTTCAGCACGAAATATCTTCTGAAATACCTACCGATCAAGCCATCAAAGCTCTTCAGGCACATAATGCCCAATTCCAAGAGATGTTCTTGAACTTGTCTAAGGGGCAAGAGGATTTGAAGACTCTCATCCTGAAGGAGAAGAAAAAGAAGAAGAAGAAGAAGAAGAAGGTGGTTCTTCTGAATATGGGTAACATATTTGGGAATAGGTTGCGACAGGAAGATGATCTGTCTCTTTCATCCAAAGGAGAAGAGGTCCAAGAGGAAGAAAAGGGTCCCAGTCCTGTGGTCTCTGATAATGATACTGATTTTGATGATGAACAATATCCTCCTGCCGAGGATAGGTATAAATAACTTGAAGACTGTTTGAGCGATATGGAGATTCAGAAGATACCTGGTTTGGAGTACGGAGATCTGGGACTAGCATCTGGGGTGGTGATCCCTCATAAATTCAAAGCTCCGGTTTTCGCCAAGTACGATGGAGCATCCTGTCGAAAACTCCATCTTTGTATGCGCCCTGAGATGTCTGAGAAAATTAAAGCTAAGGTCATGAAACAGTTTGATGCCGGTTTTCTAGCGGTCACTTCTTACCCGCAGTGGGTTGCCAACGTTGTTCCAATGCCTAAGAAAGATGGTAAGGTGCTTCCTCATATTGATGTTCTGGTCGACAACACCGCGCAACTTAAGGTCTTCTCCTTCATGGATGGTTTTTTTGGTTACAATCAGATTAAGATGGCTCCCGAGGACATGGAGAAGATAACCTTCGTTACATAGTGGTGCACCTTTTGCTACAAGGTCATGTCGTTCGGGTTGAAGAATGTTGGGGAAACGTATCAGCGCGCCATGGTCGCTTTGTTCCACGACATGATTCACCATGAGATTGAGGTTTATGTTGATGACATGATTGTAAGGTCCCAGACTGAGGAAGAACACATTGACCATCTCCAGAAACTCTTCGGCAGGTTGAAGATGTACAAGCTAAGGTTAAACCCGAACAAGTGCACCTTCGGGGTAAGGTCCAGTAAGCTGCTGGGTTTCGTTGTTAGTGATAAAGGTATTCAAGTGGATCCTGCAAAGGTGAAGGCCATACAGGAGATGCCAGCTCTCCGAACAAAAAAAGAAGTCACAGGCTTCTTGGGACGTCTAAATTACTTTTCCAGGCTCATTTCACATTTGACTTCTACTTGTGAGCCAATCTTCAAGCTGCTGAAGAAAGATCAAGTGGTAAAATGGAATGATGAATGTCAGATCGCTTTTGAAAGGATCAAAGAATATCTCCAAGAGCCACATATTCTGATGCCTCCAGTTAAAGGAAGACCTTTGATCTTATACTTGACAGTACTTGACAATTCAATGGGGTGCGTGCTGGGGCAGCATGACGAGTCTGGCCGAAAAGAGCATGCTATTTACTACCTTAGCAAAAAGTTTACCAAATGCGAGACCCGATACTCGTTGCTCGAGAAAACTTGCTGCGCTTTGGCATAGGCTGCTCGCACGGTTGAGACAGTATATGATGACTCACACCACCTTATTAATATCAAAGATGGATCCAATCAAGTATATCTTCGAAAAGCCTGCCTTGTCCGGAAGAATAGCAAGATGGCAGATGATCTTAACTGAGTATGACATCCAATACACCACCCAAAAAGAAATCAAGGGGAGTGTATTGGCGGATCATTTGGTGCATCAGGCCGTGGATGATTACCAGTCTATGAATTTCGAGTTTCCGGATGAGAACATCATTTGGTGACCGACTGTGAAGAACCTGGACCGGATGAAGGACCTGAAGAAGCATCCCGATGGTCTATGTATTTCAACGGAGCTTCAAATACGTTGGGTAATGGCATTGGTGCTGTGATTATATCTCCCGAGGGCTGCCATACTCCGTTCACCGCCCGATTATGTTTTAACTGCACCAACAATATGGCGGAGTATGAAGCATGCATCATGGGTCTTCGAGCAGCTATTGACCTAAGAATTAAGTTCTTGAGTATGTTCAGATATTCCACTCTAGTGATCAGTCAGATCAAAGGCAAGTGGGATGTGAAACACCCAAATCTTATTCCTTACAAAGAGTATGTACTGACGTTGCTCCCACACTTTGAGGAGATAACCTTTGAACACTTCCCAAGAGTGGATAATCAGCTGGCGGACACGCTAGCTACCATGTCCTCTATGTTCAAAGTCAGGTGGGATAATGAAGCTCCCCAGATTACCATGGAGAGGTTGGACGAACCCGCACATTGCTGTGACATCGAGACTGAAGAGATAGCAGATAAACCATGGTTTCACGAGGTAAAAAGGTATCTTGAGGCTTAAGAGTACCCCGAGGGTGCATCTGTTAATGATAAGAAGTTCTTGAGGAGGTTCGCTGCGAAGTTCTTCATCAGCAATGTTGTCCTTTATAAGCGTAACCATGATTCAACCTTACTGCAATGTGTGGACAAGAACAAGGCAGAAAGGATCATGGCAGAGTTACATGAAGGCACTTTTGGAACTCATTCCAGTGGACATACCATGGCAAAGAAAATCCTTCGGGAAGGATATTATTGGTCCACTAGGGAAGTCGATTGTTATCATCATTCTCGAACCTGTCACAAGTGCCAAGTCTATGTTGATAAGGTGCATGTACCTCCAGTTCCTCTGAATGTTTTGACAGCTCCTTGGCCTTTTTGCAATGTGGGGCATCGATATGATCGGCGAGATCAGACCTACCGCATCTAACGGGCATCATTTCATTCTTGTAGCTATTGATTACTTTACGAAGTGGGTTGAAGCAGCTTTCTTTGCTACAGTGACCAAGAACGTCCTGGCGCGGTTTATCCGACATAATCTGATCTGTCGATACGGCGTACCAGAAAGGATAATTACAGACAATGTTACAAATATTAACAATACAATGATCACCGAGCTCTGCAAAAAGTTTAAGATACAACATCACAACTCTTCTCCTTATCGGCCGAAGATGAATGGGGTTGTTGAAGCAACTAATAAGAACATCAAGAAGATTGTGCAGAAGATGACGGTGACATACAAAGACTGGCATGAGATGTTACCATTTGCTCTTCATGGGTACCGTACCTCGGCAAGGACATCAACAGGTACAACGCCCTTCTCTCTGGTGTATGGTACGGAAGCGGTCTTACCCATTGAGGTCCAGATACCTTCTCTCCGGATTATGAAAGATACAAGTTTAAGCGAGGACGACTAGATCCAGACCCGGCTTGATCAACTGGACTTAATCGATGAAAAGAGACTTACTGCTATTTGTCATGGTCAGACGTATCAAAAGAGGATGATCAAGCCATTTAACAAGAAAGTCAGACGACAAGAATATCAAGCCGGGGATCTGGTGATCAAACGCATCATACTGCCGCAAGGTGATCCCAAGGGCAAATGGACCCCCACGTATGAAGGGCCATTTGTGGTTAAGAACATTTTCTCAGGAGGAGCTATGATTCTAACCACCATGGATGGTGACGACCTTCCTCACCCCGTCAATGCAGACATAGTGAAAAAATACTACGCATAATCAAAGACCCACTAGGTCGATTGGCCTAGGCAAAAATAAGGGCTTCCCGACGAACCAAAAGGGTTCGGGCATAAGTAAGGGGTGAAAATGAAAAAATTGTACACCCGGCAAGTCGGAAACCTGAAAAGGCGGCTTGGGCAAAAAAGGGTATCCCGGTGGACTGAAAACCCGAAAGGGCGGTCCAGGAAAAAATTAGGGATTAAAGCGTAACATTATCTCTCGTTGGATCATCTTGCAACCAGACTTCGGTATCGACTATCAAACTCTGACGGCGCTGATCAATCTGATTTACCTTCAATCAAGTAGCAAAGTGATGAGACGCTTGAAGATATAAAGGCAATAGCAGAGTTGGAACCCAATGGAATCATTTCACATAGCTGTTTTTTCTTTATTTTTCACAAATTGTATAAACACTGTTCTTTCAGCGGCGTTCTCTTACTAGGACGTCAGCCTCTTGTACAAACGCCTAGTACATGCCAACTTCAAAATCAATACAATTCATTTTTACAATGAGATTCAAAATTATTTTTATTTTCCTGTTTTTGTTTTTCAAGTACGTCCAACGTTTCATTTTGATATATGAATTTGACAATAGTTGTTGCTCATAAAATATTTACATGCGAAACAAAATACGATTACTGGTAATTTCAGGAACAAGGGAAAACAAGAAATGTCCAAACCTTACAGTTGCTCTATCCACCAGGTATAAGGATAGACCCAACTAGAGAAAATGACTAAATGTACAAACACTCCCCGCAGAGTAGGAAGTGTCTGAAGATAATGATGGTAATTATCCCCAAGCAGAGTTTATCTATCACCAACAATGGAAGACCATGCCAAGTGGAGTTTATTTCTTCCACGAGCAGAAACTCAAATCCCCAACTAGGTTCATTATTGCCAGTAGCGGTAATTCATTCCCAGCAGAGATTATTTCTTCAAATCAACAGATCTTCTAGCAGAGTCTCTCTTCCCCACAGAATCATTCCCTCGCCAGTTTATCCTCCAGCAAAGTTATTCTTCCACCAATTTATTCTCAAATCATCTTCGACCGTCATCCCCAGCGGGAACGAAGAATTCAGCTCTTTATATTCTCCAGCAGCAGTCCGGGATTTATTTTTCCTAGTTAGAGAATATCATCGAAACATTGCATATCCATACATCATGACATACACACACGCATCATACAACACAATCTCATTTACTTTGAGAACATCATCATTCGATACATGTCATGCATCATGACATTACATACGAATAATCCTCTACCTTTCAGGGAAAGGTACAATCCAAATTCTCACAAGTTTTCTATGGTGCAGTCAAATCAATGCTAAATATTTCAATTCCAGTTAAAGCTATGAAGCCCGGGTCTGACCGGATAGTATCTTGATTTTCCCATTATATTGTGAAGCCCGAAGAACGACCAGAAAATAGTATCAAACACCGTGAAGCCTGGATTTGACCAGATAGTGGTTTATCTTCAAGCTATGAAGCCCAGATTCGACCGAATAATAGTTTAATCCCCAACAAGTTATTGTGAAGCCTGGATTATGACCAGATAGCAATACAAGTTACTGTGAAGCCTGGATTATGACCAGATAGCAGTGCAAGACACCATGAAGCCTGGATTCGACCAGATAATGGTATATCATAAACACAAGCCGTGAAGCCCAGAAATCGACCGGATAACAGCTCAGCAAGTTATTGTGAAGCCTGGATTACGACCAGATAGCATTACAAGACACCATGAAGCCTGAATTAGACCAGATAGTGGTATATCTTTAATACAAGTTATGAAGATCGGGTTCGACCGGATAGTATCTTGATTTCTCCAAACACCATGAAGCCTGGATTCGACCAGATAATGGTATGAGACATCGTGAAGCCTGAATTACGACCAGATAGCGGTAAAAGACATTGAAGCCTAGATTACGACCAGATAACAGTGAGGGACACTGTGAAGCTTGGATTTTGACCAAATAGCAGTCTACCCGGTCAATTACTATGAAGCCCGGAAATCGACCAGATATTAGTTTAATCCCCAGCAAGTTATTGTGAAGCCTGGATTACGACCAGATAGCAATACAAGTTACTGTGCAGCCTGGATTACAACCAGATAGCAGTGCAAGACACCATGAAGCCTGGATTCGATCGGATAATGGTATAAAACATCGTGAAGCCTAGATTATGACCAGATATAGGTAAAAGACACTGAAGCCTGAGATTACGACTAGATAACAGTACAAGACACTGTGAAGCTTGGATTTCGATCAAATATCAATTTACTTGGACAATCACTAAGAAGCCCGGAGTCGACCGAATATTAGTGTGCCCTAAATTCAAGTTGAAGCCCGTATGCGACCGGATAACAACTTAATTCCTTCTGAAGCCTGGATTATGACCAGATAAGAATTGAGAAGTTGCGAAGCCTGGATTACGACCAGATAGCAAGTTTAATCTCATCTCCCTAGTAAGTCACTATAAAGCCTGGAGCACGACCAGATAGCAGTCAATCTTATCACTATGAAGCCTGGATCACGACCAGATAGTAGTTTATTTTCACCTCTTCGACTAAGAGACGATTCCCCAGTAGAATAACGGACGACCGAGGCTCCTAAAATTCTATTTCTCGCAAGCAGAGATCAACATTCCCCAGTGAAGTCTTCCTCAACAATAGGTATACGAGTTCTCGCTAAGGAATATCTTAGGCGATCGCCACTCATTCAGATGGCATCTTTAAGCCCACATTCCGTCATCAATCTCCAAATGGAATCTATAAGTCCATTCCCAGAATCACAAGACAAGTACCACTTCACGCGAGTGCAAATTTCTGGGCACTCTTGTGTTCAATCATCTTCCACCTTCGGATCATGAAAAGCAGGCAAGCCAATCTACATCCTCAGGTTTAAGAAGATTGAACAGGGGCAGCTGTTGTACCCCAAAATTTGCCCTCTCATATTTCTCAAAACATTTCAAGAAAGATCCTCAAATTGCTCAAGGAAGTCCAAAGGTTGACCAGACAAGTTCTATCCTAAGGCAATGAGCCTCAAACTAGGGTTTCATATTGCATCAAGATACTTGAGTACAAGGGGTCCCAAATTCTCACTATTGACCTAATATGTTCTCAATATCATCCATTTCAAGTTTCAAGCCTTGCAGAGAAAGTTTGCTCAATCAATTGCTCAAAGGCCTAAAGATCGACTGTGTTAGGGCAAAAATCAATTGTGGTCCCCATACTGTCAAACCTCAAGATTTTTGGTTAACATCCTCATTTTGAAGTATTATTCATCACTTTATCAAGATTTGATCATGATTCATAATGGATTGCTCACAATTCATCAAAACCCAAAAGTTGCTAAATTAGGGTTTTGTAGGAAAAGTCAACCCAACTTTGACCAAGCATAACTTTCTCATACTTTATTAGAAATGAAAAATCCAAAGCTCAATTTAAAGAGAATTCAATTCCCTACAATTCATCTTCAGCTCCCAAGTTCAAAATATGCACTCACAAGAAGTTATGAATTTGGACATTATAGGTCATTTTGAAAAGTCAACAAAAACACCTTTCTTGTCAAAGCTTCATACATGAACATGGAAGACTCAATTGAGATGATACCAAAAGGGTTGCTTAGAGGACATCTTAAGATTTCTAAAAAGTCCAAGAACACCCTCATAGAATCAAAATTGAAGGAGTTATGCATTGGTGAAGTTGACCTTTTTTGCAAAATTGCCAAAAGTCAAATATGCCTCAAATTGCAATTTTTGTCAAATGGGCCCAACTTTTTGTGCTTGTATTGAGTTTGTAATATGGTCCACGACCCATGATCCTTACAACTTGCCATTATTTTATTTTTGCCATTTATTTTGATTTTTATTTCAATTAAATCAAATTAAATCAAAATAAAATCATGAAAATATCAAAATCATTTAAACCTTGAGATTTTGTGCATATTTCAGGACCATGGACAGCTAGAAATGAAATCAAATCGTGCAAGGCATATTTGTACACAAAAATATTGAATATTTATTGTTTTGGAAAGATTGGATACAAGTGTGAATCAAGGATCAAATCTTCATAATTACAAAGATTGGATGCAAACTCTTAAACCTAACTCACTCAAGGACATATATAGAATGTTTGCAGACTAAATGCACAATGGTTAGAGGCGTGTAGAGTGAAGAACAACTTTCAAAAAATCAAGAAAAAGTGGTAATATGATTTCATAGTTCCAGGCATTTTCAAGACCTCCAAGCTATCTCATTCGCTTCTTGGGCGTGCAAGGAGTCTATCCCAATCACCAACAAGAGTTTTCGTGCCCAGAATCCGCCTCCACAACCCCCACAGTTTGTCATCCTTTTCAAAATCGTATTTCTTTATCCTTGCATCTTTATCATGTTTCAATGACATAGTTGTAATCCTTATCATGTTTGCAAGCTAATGGTAACAATTAATTGCATTTTTGTTAGCTATACTGAGATCCACCATGGCTAGGGTTTTCTTGTTCGTTTTAGGGGTTTTGATTGCAGGTAAAATTGGCCCAAAAGAGGAGTATTATGGTGTTCACAAGGTCAAGACAAATCGATCTACACCATTAGTTCTCATTTATTGAGCTTGTATGAAATTCTGGAAATATGCAGGGGTTGTACCTACGCTTTTTGTCCGTAGGTAAAATTCATCAGACTTTTAGCAACGGAGGGAGGTAGGAGATGATGGCACTGCGCGGCCTGACTAGCCCATTTAAAAACTCGCGCGCTGGACAATTAACATTTGTGTTTTTTCCATATAATGCTTATTTGATATTCCATGTACAAACAAGCGCGTTGGCTCAGTTGGTTATGAGGCGTTGGAAAAAGCCAAAGGGCATGGGTTCAAATCCCAGATCCCCTTATTATTTCATAATATTTTTCATTACATGATCAGGCATATGTACAGGCACAAGGACCACCATGGACCATCATCTTTCAACCATCAGATTACCCACAATCTGGATCCAAAGGCTATCACATGAAGGTCTACTATGCATCCTAGTCAGACATGCAACACTAAAGTAGCAAGGTCAACGTGGACCAAGGCTATTTGGGCCCAAAAGCTACTATGGACACCCCCCTTGTTTGTTGATCATAAGGCCCACTTCTTTCTTTTCTTTTATATTCTTTCTTTTATTTATTTGTATTTAATTTATTTTCTATCAAATTTAATTCTTTTTTTACAAAAAATTCATAAAATCAATTTTCCTCAAATTAGATTTAGGTTTTACTTTTTATCAAAAATTAATTTAATTAGTTTAATTTAATTCTAGGGCAATTTTAATCTTTTTGTAAATGAATTAAAATCAATTAGAAAATTAGGATTTTGTTTAATTTAATTATTTTCTTAAAATAAGCAAAATACAAAAATAGGTAAAAATTAATTATTTTTATTAATTTAATTTAATTAGTAATTAGAGTTGTATTTATTTTAAAACCTTATTTTCTTAAAATAATCAAAAACAACCAAAAAATGACTTTTCTTCTAATTAGGTTTAGACTGGGTCAAAACCCTAATTTTCTCTCGTCCTCGATTCATCATGCGCTTTTTTATTTATTTTTACAATATTAATGTAACTTCTTATCGGATGTAATAGTTTAATTAGGACTTTTTTCATTTATTTATCGTTTTACGGGTTTTTGGCTATGTAATTAACCCCCCTCCCCGAAGCCTTGTAATAGCGTAGTTTTATTTCCCGCATTTTAATTTTCGCAAATATTAACTGTTAGATGTATGATAATAGGGTTGCATGACAAGAATGTATGTTAATTTTAAAATGGTTAGCAAACCCTAAATGTGCAAAGATAATAACTTGAAATCAAATCACTCGCACATGCGCAATCCTAGGGTATACTCTCACTTCGGTTGCCTTCGGTAAACGATCATTAAGTATAGGGTGTCTTAGTGGTCGCTCTCTTGTCTAAACAAAGATCAAAAGTCCCGTTCAGAAATGTTGCCTCGGAAAGGTTGCCTCAGAAATGTTGCCTCGAATATGATCTTAAGACATTAAGGTTATTACTAAGACGTCCTAACATTGCTTTAGTGATCGTACGTCCCTTTCGAATTGACCCTTACAACTCCAACGACGGGGCTACCTACTCACTAATAGTGGGATAACATTGTATAAAGGAAACAAAAACAGAATCATTCTCTTTTCGAGTAGGTAGATGCTAGTAGGTACTTGCTCAAAATAAAACTTTTTCCATACTTACACTCTTTTCAAACAAAGTTTTCAAAACGACTTCGTAACACTCTTGAAGAAAGAAGCAAGGGTTAAATCTAAGTAAAACAAAACTTTTCAAAACATACAAACACGGAAGCAATTTTAAAAAATGATGAGCAAGTACCTAAGATCCCGTAAAAAACTACGGATAGAAAGGGTGCTAATACCTTCCCTTTCTATAATCTACCCCCTGTACTCAATATCTCAAAAAAGGAATTTTTATGTGCTTTTTCATTTCCAGTTGGATAAAATAAAAGTCGATGGAGACTCTTGCGATATTTTGCAAACACAAACACAAAACACAAATCAGCATTTTCCTAAAACAGTTCGGTTCTGCCACCGTATCACCAGAACTGGCGACTCTGCCGGGGATAATATAAGTGGGGTATACCTTAGGATTAGTTCATCATATTTGCTTCTCTTATTTGTTTTGGTTTCTTTACTGTTAAAGGGTTTTGTATTGAGAGTTACTATAGATCCTAACCCGGATCTGGGGGACACCTTTTAGGTAAGTAGCAATAAACTATGAGGGAACTGAACGGCGTAGACCGATATGGTTGAAGCAGTAGCTACGTTGATGTGGCACATTGGTTGGTACCAGTATCCCTTGTGGAGAAACGAGGAGAATACAGGGCTTCTATATGGGTCGTTAAGCATCAACTGACCTTAGAACCTATAATTGACCAAGTTGGCCATAGGAAGTAGTGAGATAGCCGATCTCGGTAGAAAGCTGGGAACTAGTTGATACTCGATGCTACACTCATTGAGACCATACTCTCGAGATAGTTTCGGCCGCAAGAAAAGATTGTGTAAGCTGAAACCATGACTAATGGAGGATGGTCAGTGATATTGAGAACCTCTAGAACCCGATTACTATTATTAGGACAGGTTGAAACCAACTGAACTTCAAGAGGGTAGTACCTAGACCCCATGCAAGCCTGAAACTTAAGGGCTCTTGTGTGACTTATTTGCCTTTACCATGTCTGTTTTCTGCTATACCTGTTGTGTGTTTTACCATGATATCACGCATCATAACATAGTATGCATATTTCATTATACTAACCATTTCAAAGACCGAGGGGATTTATCTTTGTTCTGTTTTGCAGATTATGGCTTCCATGCGCAGAAACACCATTCGAGTAAATTTTATGCAAATACATGCTCAACTCAAAGATTTAGCCTCGAGAGTTTCTGATACTTCCTCATTCATCAAGAGACATGGTTAGCTTCTTAGCTTGGTTACCTCAAAGTTTTATAAGCAGATGATGAGTGTGCTTTTCCAGTTCTTCGATCTGGTGCATCATTGCTTCACCTTCCCGGATTATCAGCTAGTTCCCACTATGGAAGAGTTTTCTCACTTATTGGGAATATCCGTCCTTGAGAAGATTCCCTTCACAGGTTTGTAAGAGGCTCCTAGACTAGAGGACATTTCTTCAGCTTTACACTTGAAAAGGGCTGATGTAGTATCTAATTGGGAGACACGAAGCAGGGTTAAAGGTTTCTTAGCCAAGTTTTTAATAGATCAAGCTCAGAAATTCTGGGATAACTTGGACTTTCAAGATTTTGAAGACATTTTGGCTCTCCTTATCTACAGTTTGGTTCTTTTCCCGAATCCAGATTTCTTCATAGATGTGAATGCAGTTAAGATCTTCCTGTCTCGCAATCCTGTACCCACCCTTCTGGGTGATATCCTGCATGCCCTCTATACTCGTATTGAGCAAAGAAGAGGGACCCTCCTGTGTTGCATGCCGCTGTTGGCAAGGTGGTTTATTTCTCACCTCCCCAAGTCCGTGTTGAAAAATGAAGAAGGTTTAGGATGGTCTTACAGGATAATGTCCCTTGCCCATACAGACATTCTTTGGAGTTCTAAGGCTATGGAAAGCATTGATGTCATTGATTGATGTGGGGGATACCCTAATGTCCTATTGCTTGGAATTAGAGGGGGAATAACCTACAGTCCTTATTTAGCTTTACGACGGTTTGGTCGTGCTCGGAGAGACGGTCCTCATGAACTACTTCTTACAGATATTGCATTTGACTACAAGGAGGACGTTGACGAGCATCGCCGAAGGTTTATACGATCCTGGAGCATGGTGAACAGGTCTGACCCTCAAGAACTAGGACCAAAGACTTCTCTCCCTATGCAACCTTATCTCCAGTGGGTTCGAGCTCGTGCTCAGAAGGTTGGGATGCTTTATGAAGTTGTGTTGCCAGTAATTGTGGAGCCTACCAATGAATAGGGTGTTCCTTATACAATCCTTTATCCTTACATGCCCACTGATCTTGGGGCATTAAAGAGATCCTGGATTCAGCTGAAGGAGGAGAGGGATACCTACCGAGAGAAGTACCATGAGCAAGAAAGGAATATCTTGAAGCTCACCAGGCAACTTGAGAATGAAAGAACGATTAATGACTATGTCAGCACCAAGAGGGAGCGTCCATGGGATTTTTGATTTTGCCTTTTCTAGTTTAGATTTGTTTTTCATTTATTTATTTTGTAACACCTCAAAGGCATTGTCAAACATTTTTACAAGTTAATTTAATAAAGTTTGTTTTATTTTTGTTTTACAAATTTAAATCTCCCAAGGTCTTTGAAATCCTCACATACGCATCCCATTATCATGCACATCATTACAGGTACCATTACATGTTTCTCATCTTCTTCGCTGTTTATTTTAGCATGAAATGTCTTCTAAAATACCTACCGATCAAGCCATCAAAGCTCTTCAGGAACAGAATGCCCAATTCCAAGAGATGTTCTTGAACTTGGCTAAGGTACAAGAGGATTTGAAGACTCTCATCCTGAAGGAGAAGAAGGAGAAGAAGAAGAAGAAGAAGAAAAAGAAGAAGGTGGTTCTTTTGAATATGGGTAACCGATTTGGGAATAGGTTGCGACAGGAAGCTGATCTGTCTCTTTCATCCAAAGGAGAAGAGGTCCAAGAGGAAGAAAAGGGTCCTAGTCCTGTGGTCTCTGATAATGATACTGATTTTGATGATGAATAATATCCTCCTGTCGAGGATAGGTACAAAAACTTGAAGATCGTTTGAGCGCTATGGAGATTCAGAAGATACCTGGTTTAGACTTCAGAGATCTGGGACTAGCATCTGGGGTGGTGATCCCTCATAAATTCAAAGCTCCGGGTTTTGTCAAGTACGATGGAGCATCCTGTCCAAAACTCCATCTCTGCTCGTACGTTAGAAAAATCCAACCTTACACTGCTGATAGAAATCTGCGGGTACATTTCTTTAAAGATAGTCTATCAGGGACTCAGCTTGAATGGTTTTATCAATTGGAAGGAGTTAATGTCCGTAACTGGGAGGACCTTGTTACTGCTTTTTACAAACAATATCAGTATAACGCCGACCTTGCTCCCACTCGTACTCAACTTCAGGGTATGTCCATGGGTGCAAGTGAAGGTTTTAAGGATTATGCTTAGAAGTGGAGAGATTTGGATAGAAGAGTCCAACCCCCTCTGTCTGATAGGGAGTTGGTGGACATGTTTCTGGGGACGTTGTCTGGTCCATTTTTCAATCATATGATCGGCAGTTCGTCATCTGGTTTTACTGAATTGATCCTGACTGGGGAGAGAGTAGAAGTTGGTATCCTAAGTGGTAAGATACAGAAGGATACGTCATTAAGTGTAGTAAAGTATCCTTTCACCGGTAAAAAAGAAGCTAGTGCAGTTTATAGCTCGAGGAGCCAAAACCAACCTGAACGCCGTCAAGAAGTGAATGTGGTAGTAATATCAAGACCCACTGTTGCTCCACAATGCAACAATCAGCAAAGAATGGAGTGACCGCAAAGACAGTACACTCGGCTCAATATGACCTTGTCTCAAATTCTACCACAGTTATTAAAGACCAACCTGGTAACTCTGAGGGAAGCCCCGAAGAATCCCAGCACCACATCTCCGTTGTATAACCCAAACGCCCGCTGCGCTTATCACTCCGATAGCCCAGGGCATGATACAAACAACTGTTGGGCCTTGATGAATAAGGTGCAAGATTTGATTGAAGCTAAAGAAATCGAGTTTGACGCTCCGGAAAATCCCAACGCCATAACTGCTCCTATGCCTAAGCATGGTCATGGAGTAAATGCTGTGGACGATGATTTATTTGTGACCTCCGTGGAAGACATTTCTACTCCTTTGATGATAGTTAAGAAGAATCTATTGTTGGCCGGTTTATTTACGGGTTGTGGCGAAGGTTGCCACCTATGTTCAATCCTGCCTACTGGTTGCCATTTATTGAAATCAGGTGTCCAACGCCTGATGGATAACAAAGAGATCCTGTTCGAGAAGACTTTGATTCCGTTAGTTTCGATTGAAGATGTTGCCATCATAACCATTTCCGCCAATCCTTCCAAGGCTTCCTCGAGAAAGCCTGTTAGGATTACATTTGTTCTAAGAGTTGCTCCGTTAATCATTACTATCCCTGGTCCTATCCCATACACTTCAGATGAGGCCGTCCCTTGGCACTATGGGGACGATGTGTATTACCATGGGGTTAAGCAAGACTTAAAGATTGAAGAAGCTGATGCTGATGTCAGCAATATTGTCGGGGCTAGCAAGGTCACCAGAAGTGGAAGACTCTTCTCTCCTGAGATTTCCCCTCCGACTGTTCACAAACCTATTGTCATTCCCTCTGCTAGTACATCAGCTACTGTCCTAGTTCATATTCTAGTTATCACCCCTGTCAACGAGCCATCTGATACTCGGGGCAAAGAAATCACAGGTGAGCCTGCCCGGATGGAGGCACCTAAGAAGATCATCGTAGAAACCTCTAAGCAGGAGATATAGGAAATTCTGAAGATTATCAAGAAGAGCGACTACAACATAGTCGAGCAGCTGGGGCAGACCCCATCAAAAATCTCCATGTTATCCTTGTTATTGTGTTCAGAAGCCCATGCAAAGGCTTTAATTGCTTTCCTCAAAACTATGCATGTGCCACAAGAGACTTCAGCTGATCAATTCAAAGATTGCGTAGCTCGCTTGACGGCCGACAACAGGTTGGTTTTCTCAGACGCATATATGACTGCTAAAGGAAGAAATCACAATGATGCTCTGCATGTCTCGATCGAGTGCAAGGGCACTACTATGGCCCATGTACTAGTGGATACCGGGTCTTCTTTGAATGTTTTGCCAAAGAAAGCATTAGATCGTCTGGACTCTGAAGGTTTGGTTCTGAAGCCGAGTAATATTGTGGTTAGAGCTTTCGATGGGTCAAAAAGGATGGTGAACGGGGAGGTGGACGTTCCTGTAAAAGTTGGCTCTCAGACTTTTGCATGTACTTTCTATGTGATGGATATCCGACCATCATATTCTTGCTTGTTGGGTCGCCCTTGGATTCATAAGGCTAGGGCAATGACTTCTACGCTCCATCAAATGTTGAAATATCCAGTGAATGGGAAGATTGTTATGGTGCGAGGAGAAGAGGAGTACATGGTGAGTCATATTAATTCCTTTCGCTATGTGGAGATGGATGGGGAATTCATCGAAACCCCGTGTCATAACTTTGAAGAGGTTCCCCAGACTTTGGCTTCGACTGAAGTTGCTGCTGACAAACCTCCAATGAAGATGGCTTCCCTCAAGGATGCCAGGGCTGTAATTCAAAAAGAGGCTCAAAGGTTTGTTCGGCGCGTGCGGATTGGAAGACCTCCTCTGCACATCAATAATCAGGGAGTGAATGCAATTGAGGATGATGAAGAAGAGTCATATACGACAGCTGAATCTACCCGACTACCAACGGTGGATAGAACAACTGGACAGCGAAGGACTTCGTGCCCGTATCTTTTATTACACAGTAATAGACTTTTGTTTTGAGATTTGTAACAGACAGTTTAAAACATTACGGCCCGGTGCCTTACCCAAGGCACTTTGGTTTTGTTTTTGAGGGCTTATTATTTGTCATTTTCATATATCATCAATAAAGCATTGAACGTTTCTTGAATTACAAATTTTGCGCTCCTTGTTTTTATTTTCTATCTTGCACTTTATCAAAACAGCTATTGTCTTACACACACTCACATAACATAATGCATATCCACATCCACTCTGGATCCCACTAATAACAACTATGCTACTTCCAGTTATGACTTCGAGAATCCGATCAACCAAGCCGAGGACGAAGGTGAGGATGATTGTGAAGTGCCTGGGGAACTTTCTTGACTGTTGCTACAGGAAGAGAGGGCCATACAGCCCCATGAAGAACCAGTGGAATCAGTGAATTTGGGTACAAAGAAAGATAAGAAAGAGATCAAGATATGTACAAATCTGGAGCCTAGTGTTAAGCAACGATTGATAGAGATGTTACGCGACTATGTTGAGATCTTCGCTTGGTCTTATGAAGATAGATATGCCTGGTTTGGATACTGATATTGTGGTTCACCGCTTGACAACTAAAGAAGACTGTCCTCTGGTAAAGCAGAAGGTTTGCCGTATGCGCCCTGAGATGTCTGAGAAAATCAAAGCTGAGGTCATGAAACAGTTTGATGCCTGTTTTCTAGCAGTCACTTCTTACCCGCAGTGGGTTGCCAACGTTGTTCCAGTGCCCAAGAAAGATGGTAAGGTGCGGATGTGTGTGGACTATAGAGATCTGAACAAGGCAAGCCCCAAGGATGATTTCCCGCTTCCTCATATTGATGTTCTAGTCGACAACACCATGCAGCATAAGGTCTTCTCCTTCATGGATGGTTTTTCTGGTTACAATCAGATTAAGATGGCTCCCGAGTACATGGAGAAAACAACCTTCATTACACAGTGGGGCACCTTTTGCTACAAGGTCATTCCGTTCGGGTTGAAGAATGTTGGGGCAACGTATTAGCGCGCCATGGTCGCTTTGTTCCACGACATGATTCACCATGAGATTGAGGTTTATGTTGATGACATGATTGCAAGGTCCCAGACCGAGGAAGAACAGCTTGACCATCTCCAGAAACTCTTCGGCAGGTTGAAGATGTTCAAGCTAAGGTTAAACCCGAACTAGTGCACCTTCGGGGTATGGTCCGGTAAGCTGCTGGGTTTCGTTGTTAGTGATAAAGGTATTCAAGTGGATCCTGCAAAGGTGAAGGCCATACAGGAGATGCCAGCTCCCCGAACAGAAAAAGAAGTCATAGGCTTCTTGGGACGTCTAAATTACATTGCCAGGTTCATTTCACATCTAACTGCTACTTGTGAGCCAATCTTCAAGCTGCTGAAGAAAGATATAGTGGTAAAATGGAATGATGAATGTCAGACCGCTTTTGAAAGGATCAAAGAATATCTCCAAGAGCCACCTATTCTGATGCCTCTAGTTGAAGGAAGACCTTTGATCTTATACTTGACAGTACTCGACAATTCAATGGGGTGCGTGCTGGGGCAGCATGACGAGTCTGGCCGAAAAGAGCATGCTATTTACTACCTTAGCAAAAAGTTTACCGACTGCGAGACCCAATACTCGTTGCTCGAGAAAACTTGTTGTGCTTTGGCATGGGCTACTCACCGGCTGAGACAGTATATGTTGACTCACACCACCTTATTGATATCAAAGATGGATCCAATCAAGTATATCTTCGAAAAGCATGCTTTGTCCGGAAGAATAGCAAGATGGCAGATGATCTTAACTTTGTATGACATCCAATACACCACCCAAAAAGCAATCTAGGGGAGTGTATTGGCGGATCATTTGGCGCATCAGGCCGTGGATGATTACCAGTCTATGAATTTCGAGTTACCGGATGAGAACATCATATTGGTGACCGACTGTGAAGAACCTGGACCAGATGAAGGACCTGAGAAAGGATCCCGATGGTCTTTGTATTTTAACAGAGCTTCAAATACGTTGGGTAATGGCATTGGTGCTGTGATTATATCTCCCGAGGGCTGCCATACTCTGTTCACCACCTGATTATGTTTTAACTGCACCAACAATATGGCGGAGTATGAAGCATGCATCATGGGTCTTCGAGCAGCTATTGACCTAAGAATTAAGTTCTTGAGTGTGTCCGGAGATTCCGCTCTAGTGATCAATCTGATCAAAGGAGAGTGTGATACGAAACACCGAAATCTTATTCCTTACAAAGAGTATGTACTGACGTTGCTCCCACACTTTGAGGAGATAACCTTTGAACACTTCCCAAGAGAGGAGAATCAGCTGGCGGACGCGCTAGCTACCATGTCCTATATGTTCAAAGTCAGGTGGGACAATGAAGCTCCCCAGATTACCATGGAGAGGTTAAACAAACCCTCACATCGTTGTGACGTCGAGACTGAAGAGATAGCAGATAAACCCTGGTTTCACGAGGCAAAAAGGTACTTTGAGGCTTAAGAGTACCCCGAGGGTGCATCTGTTAATGATAAGAATTTCTTGAGGAGGTTCGCTGCGAAGTTCTTCATCAGCAATGGTGTCCTTTATAAGCGTAACCATGATTCAACCTTACTGCGATGTGTGGATAAGAACAAGGCAAAAAAGATCATGGCAGAGTTACATGAAGGCACTTTCGGAACTCATTCTAGTGGACATACCATGGCAAAGAAAATCCTTCGGGCAGGATATTATTAGTCCACTATGGAAGCCGATTGTTATCAGTATTCTCGAACCTGCCATAAGTGCCAAGTCTATGCTGATAAGGTGCATGTACCTCCAGTTCCTCTGAATGTTTTGATAGCTCCTTGGCCTTTTACAATATGGGGCAATGATATGATTGGAGAGATCAGACCTACCGCATCAAATGGGCATCGTTTCATTCTAGTAGCTATTGATTACTTTATGAAGTGGGTTAAAGCAGTTTCCTTTGCTACAGTGACCAAGAACGTCATGGAGCAGTTTATCCGACATGATCTGATCTGTCGATACGGCGTACCAGAAAGGATCATTACGGACAATGGTACAAATCTTAACAATACAATGATCATCGAGCTTTGCAAATAGTTTAAGATACAGCATCACAACTCTTCTCCTTAACAGTCGAAGATGAATGGGGCTGTTGAAGCAGCTAATAAGAACATCAAGAAGATTGTGCAGAAGATGACGGTGACATATAAAGACTGGCATGAGATGTTACCATTTGCTCTTCATGGGTACCGTACCTCGGCAAGGACATCAACAGGGGCAATGCCCTACTCTCTAGTGTATGGTATGGAAGCGGTCTTACCCATTGAGGTCCAGATACCTTCTCTCCGGATTATGAAAGATACAGGTTTAAGCGAGGACGACTGGATCTAGACCCAGCTTGATCAG
The DNA here is from genome assembly GCA_948472305.1 of Vicia faba. NCBI lineage: Eukaryota > Viridiplantae > Streptophyta > Magnoliopsida > Fabales > Fabaceae > Vicia > Vicia faba. The sequence continues at coordinate 1,310,935,299 of OX451736.1, read as the reverse complement.
CTGAACTTAATCGATGAAAAGAGACTTACTGCTATTTGTCATGGTCAGACGTATCAAAAGCGGATGATCAAGGCATTTAACAAGAAAGTCAGATGACAAGAATATCAAGCCGGGGATCTGGTGATCAAACGCATCATACTGCCGCAAGGTGATCCCAGGGGAAAATGGAGCCCCACGTATGAAGTGTCATTTATGGTTAAGAACATTTTCTCATAAGGAGCTATGATTCTAACCACCATGGATGGTGACGACCTTCCTCACCCCGTCAATGCAGACATAGTGAAAAAATACTATGCATAATCAAAGACCCGCTAGGTCGAATGGCCTAGGCAAAAATAAGGGCTTCCCGGCGAACCAAAAGGGTTCAGGCAAAAGTAAGGGGTGAAAATGAAAAAAGTGTACACTCGACAAGTCGAAAACCAGAAAAGGAGGCTTGGGCAAAAAAGGGTATCCCTATGGACTGAAAACCCGAAAGGGCGGTCCAGGAAAAAATTAGGAATTAAAGCGTAACACTATGTCTCATTGGATCATCTTGCAACCAGACTTCAGTATCGACTATCAAACTCAGACAACGCTGATCAATCTGATTTACCTTCAACCAAGTAGCAAAGTGATGAGACGCTCGAAGATATAAAGGCAATAGCAGAGTTGGAACCCAATGAGATCATTTCACATAGTTGTTTTTTCTTTGTTTTTCACAAATTGTATAAACTCTGTTCTTTCGACGGTGTTCTCTTACTAGGACATCAACCTCTTGTACAAAACGCCTAGTACATGCCAACTTCAAAATCAATAAAATTCATTTTTACAATAAGATTCAAAATTATTTTTCTTTTCCTATTTTTGTTTTGCAAGTACGTCCAATGTTTCATTTTGATATATGCATTTGAAAATAGTTGTTGCTCATAAAATATTTACATGCGAAACAAAAGACGATTACTGGTAATTTCAGGAACAAGGGAAAATAAGAAATTTCCAAACCTTATAGTTGCTCTATCCACCAGGTACAAGGATAGACCCAGCTAGAGAAAATGACTAAAGGTACATACACTCCCCGTAGAGTAGGAAGTGTCTGAAGATAGTGATGGTAATTATCCCCAAGCAGAGTTTATCTATCACCAACAATGGAAGACCATCCCCAGTGGCGTTTATTTCTTTCACGAGCAGAAACTTAAATCCCCAACCAGGTTCATTATTGCCAGTAGCGATAATTCATCCCCAGTCGAGATTATTTCTTCAAATCAACAGATCTTCTAGCAGAGTCTCTCTTCTCCACAGAATCATTCTCTCGCCAGTTTATCCTCCAGCAGAGTTATTCTCCCACCAATTTATTCTCAAATAATCTTCGACCATCATCCCCAGCGGGATCGAAGAATTCAGCTCTTTATATTCTCCAGCAGCAGTCTGAGATTTATTTTCTCCAGTTAAAGAATATCATCGAAACATTGCATATCCATACATCATGACATACGCATACGCATCATACAGCACAATCTCATTTAATTTGAGAACATCATCATTCGATACATGTCATGCATCATGACATTACATACGACTAATCATCTACCTTTCAGGGAAAGGTACAATCCAAATTCTCACAAGTTTTCTCTGGTGCAGTCAAATCAATGCTAAAGATTTCCATTCCAGTTCAAGCTATGAAGCCCGGGTCTGACCGGATAGTATCTTGATTTTCCCATTATATTGTGAAGCCCAGAGAACGACCGGATAACAGTATCAAACACCGTGAAGCCTGGATTCGATCAGATAGTGGTTTATCTTCAAGCTATGAAGCCCGGATTTGACCGGATAATAGTTTAATCCCCAGTAAGTTATTGTGAAGCCCGGATTACAACCAGATAGAAATACAAGTTACTGTGAAGCCTGGATTACGACCAGATAACAGTGCAAGACACCATGAAGCCTGAATTTGACTAGATAATGGTATATCATAAACACAAGCCGTGAAGCCCGGAAATCAACCGGATAACAGCTCAGCAAGTTATTGTGAAGCCTGGACTATGACCAGATAGCAATATAAGACACCATGAAGCATGGATTCAACCAGATAGTGGTATATCTTTAATACAAGTTATGAAGCCCGGGTTCGACCGGATAGTATCTTGATTTCTCCAAACACCATGAAGCCTGGATTCGACTCGATAATGGTATGAGACATTGTGAAGCCTGAATTACGATCAGATAGCGGTAAAAGACTTTGAAGCCTGGATTACGACCAGATAACAATGAGGGACACTGTGAAGCTTGGATTTTGACCAAATATCAGTCTACCCGGCCAATTACTATGAAGCCCAGAAATCGACCGGATATTAGTTTAATCCCCAACAAGTTATTGTGAAGCCTGGATTACGACCAGATAGCAATACAAGTTACTGTGAAGCCTGGATTACGACCACATAGCAGTCAAGACACCATGAAGCCTGGATTCAACCGGATAATGGTATAAAACATCGTGAAGCCTGGATTACGACTAGATAGCGGTAAAAGACACTGAAGCCTGGGATTACGACCAGATAATAGTATAAGAAACTGTGAAGCTTGGATTTCAACCAAATACCAGTTTACCTGGAAAATCACTAAGAAGCCCATAGTCGACCAGATATTAGTGTGCCCTAAATTCAAGTTGAAGCCCGGATACGACCGGATAACAACTTAATTCCTTCTGAAGCCTGAATTACGACTAAATAAGAATTGAGAAGTTATGAAGCCTGGATTACAATTGGATAGCAAGTTTAATCTCATCTCCCCAGTAAGTCACTGTAAAGCCTGGAGCACGACCAGATAGCAGTCGATCTTATCACTATAAAGCCTGGATCACGACCAGATAGTAATTCATTTTCACCTCTTTGGCTAAGAGACTATTCTCCAGTAGAATAACGGACGACCGAAGCTCTTAAAATTCTATTTCTCACAAGAAGAGATTAGCATTCCCCAACGAAGTCTTCCTCAACAATAGGTATATGGGTTCTCGCTAAGGAATATCTTAGGCGATCGACACTCCTTCGGATGGCATCTTTAAGCCCATCTTCTGTCATCAATCTCCAAATGGCATCTATAAGTCCATTCCCAACATCACAAGACAAGTACCACTTCATGCGAGTGCAAATTTCTAGGCACTCTATTGTGCAATCATCTTCCACCTTCGGATCACGAAAAGCAGGAAAGCCAATCTAAATCCTCAGGTTTAAGAAGATTGAATAGGGGAAGTTGTTGTACCCAAAAATTTTCCCTCTCATATTTCTCAAAACATCAAGAAAGATCCTCAAATTGCTCAAGGAAGTCCAAAGGTTGACCAGACAAGTTCTATCCTAAGGCAATGAGCCTCAAACTAGGGTTTCAAATTGCATCAAGATACTTGAGTCCAAGGGGTCCCAAATGCTCACTATTGACCTAATATGTTCTCAAGATCATCCATGTCAAGTTTCAAGCCTTGCAGACAAAGTTTGCTCAGTCAATTACTCAAAGGCCTGAAGATCGACTGTGCTAGGGCAAAAATCAACTGTGGTCCCCATACAGTCAAACCTCAAGATTTTTGGTCAACATCCTCATTTTGAAGTATTATTCATCATTTGATCAAGGGTTGATTATGATTCATCAAGGATTGCTCACAATATATCAAAACCCAAAAGTTGCTAAATTAGGGTTTTGTAGGAAAAGTCAACCCAACTTTGACCAAGCATAACTTTCTCATACTTTATTAGAAATGACCCATCCAAAGCTCATTTTGGAGAGGATGCAATTCCCTACAATTCATCTTTAGCTCCGAAGTTCAAAATATTCCCTACATTTATTTTGATTTTTATTTCAATTAAATCAAATTTAATCAAAATAAAATCATAAAAATATCAAAATCATTTAAACCTTGAGATTTTGTGCATATTTCATGTCCATGGACAGCTAGCAATGAAATCAAATCGTGCAAGGCATGTTTGTACACAAAAAGATTGAATTTTTCTTGTTTCGGAAAGATTGGATACAAGTGTGAATCAAGGATCAAATCTTCATAATTAAAAAGATTGGATGTAAACTCTTAAACCTAATTCACTCAAGGACATATATTGAACGTTTGCAGACCAAATGCACAAGGGTTATAGGGGTGTAGAGTGAAGAACAACTTTCAAAAAATCAAGAAAAGTGGTAATCTGATTTCATAGTTCCAGGAATTTTCAAGACCTCCAAGCTATCTCATTCGCTTCTTGGGTGTGCAAGGAGTCTATACCAATCACCAATAAGAGTTTTCGTGCCCAAAATCCGCCTCCACAACCCCCACGATTTGTCATCCTTTTTAAAATCGTATTTCTTTATCCTTGCATCTTTATCATGTTTCAATGACATAGTTGTAATCCTTATCATGTTTGCAAGCTAATGGTAACAATTAATTGCATTTTTGTTAGCTATACTGAGATCCACCATGGCTAGGGTTTTCTTGTTTGTTTTAGGGGTTTTGATTGCAGGTAAAATTGGCCTAAAAGAGGAGTATTATGGTGTTCACAAGGTCAAGACGAATCGATCTACACCAGTAGTTCTCATTTATTGAGCTTGTATGAAATTTTGGAAATATGCAGGGGTTGTACCTACGCTTTTTGTCCGTAGGTAAAAGTCATAAGACTTTTAGCAACAGAGGGAGGTAGGAGATGATGGTGTGGCGTGGCCTGACTATCCCATTCAAAAACTCGCACGCTGGACAATTGGCATTTGTGTTTTTTTTTCATATAATGCTTATTTGATATTCCATGTACAAACAAGTGCGCTGGCTCAGTTGGTTATGAGGCATTGGAAAAAGCCAAAGGGCCTGGGTTCGAATCCCAGGCCCCCCTATTATTTCATAATATTTTTCATTACATGATCAGGCATATGTACATGCACAAGGACCACCATGGACCATCATCTTTCAACCATCAGATTGCCCATAATCTGGATCTAAAGGCTATCACATGAAGGTCTACCATACATCCTAGTCAAACATGCAACACTGAAGCACAAAGGTCAACGTGGACCAAGGCTATTTGAGCCCAAAAGCTACTATGGACACCCCCTTGTTTGCTGATCATAAGGCCCACTTCTTTCTTTTCTTTTATATTCTTTCTTTTATTTATTTTTATTTAACTTTTTTTCTATCAAATTTAATTCTTTTTTTACAAAAAATTCATAAAATCAATTTTCCTCAAATTAGATTTAGGTTTTACTTTTTATCAAAAATTAATTTAATTAGTTTAATTTAATTCTAGGGCAATTTTAATCTTTTTGTAAATAAATTAAAATCAATTAGAAAATTAGGATTTTGTTTAATTTAATTTTTATTTTATTTTCTTAAAATAACCAAAATACAAAAATAGGTCAAAATTGATTATTTTTATTAATTTAATTTAATTAGTAATTAGATTTGTATTTAATTTAAAACCTTATTTTCTTAAAATAATCAAAAACAACCAAAAAATGACTTTTCTTCTAGTTAGGTTTAGACGGGGTCAAAACCCTAATTTTCTCTCGTCCTCGATTCATCGTGTGCTTTTTTTTTATTTTTACAATATTAATGTAACTGCTTATGGGATGTAATAGTTTAATTAGGACTTTTTTTGTTTATTTATCGTTTTACGGGTTTTTGACTATGTAATTAACCCCCCTCCCCGAAGCCTTGTAATAGCGTAGTTTTATTTCCTGCATTTTAATTTTCGCAAATATTAACTGTTAGATGTATGGTAATAGGGTTGCATGACAACAATGTATGTTAATTTTAAAATGGTTAGCAAACCCTAAATGTGCAAAGATAGTAACTTGAAATCAAATCACTCGCACATGCGCACTCCTAAGGTATACTCTCACTTCGGTTGCCTTCGGTAAACGATCATTAAGTATAGGGTGTCTTAGTGGTCGCTCTCTTCTCTAAACAAAGATCAAAAGTCCTGTTCAGAAATGTTGCCTCGGAAAGGTTGCCTCAGAAATGTTGCCTCGAATATGATCTTAAGACATTAGGGTTATTACTAAGACGTCCTAACATTGCTTTAGTGATCGTATGTCCCTTTCGAATTGACCCTTACAACTCCAACGATGGTGCTACCTACTCACTAATAGTGGGATAACGCTGTCTAAAGGAAACAAAAACAGAAAGATTCTTTTTTCGAGTAGGTAGATGCTAGTAGGTACTTGCTCAAAATCAAACTTTTTCCACACTTACACTCTTTTCAAACAAAGTTTTCAAAACGACTTCGTAACACTCTTGAAGACATAAGCAAGGGTTAAATCGAAGTAAAACAAAACTTTTCTAAACACCCAAACACGGAAGCAATTTTCAAAAATGATGAGCAAGTACCTAAGAGCCCGTAGAAAACTATAGATAGAAAGGGTTCTAATACCTTCCCTTTCTATAATCTACCCCCCGTACTCAACATCTCAAAAAAGGAATTTTCTGTGCTTTTTCCTTTCCAGTTGGATTAAATAAAAGTCGGTGGTGACTCTTGCTTACCACGACATTTTGCAAACACAAACGCAAAACGCAAACCAACATTTTCTTAAAACGGTCCGGTTCTGCCACTGTATCACAATATCAATTCCCCACATAGCAAAGGGCTAAGGAGTCATCAAGAAATTCAGAGGAACCAAAGATACGTGCACCTTGTCAGCATAAATTTGACACTTATGTCAGGTTCGAGAGTGTTGATAGCAATCTGCTTCTATGGTAGACCGGTAATAGCCTGCCCGTAGGATTTTCTTCGCCATCGTATGCCCACTGGAGTGGGTGCCAAAAGTACCTTCATGTAATTCAGCCATGATCTTTTCAGCTTCAACCTTATCCATTCATCGGAGTAAAATAGAGTCATGATTACGTTTGTACAAGATGCCATTACTAAGGAAAAATTTAGCAGAGAATCTCCTTAAGAACTTCTTATCATTGATTGAAGCTCCTTCTGGATATTCTTGAGCCTCGAGATACCTCTTGACTTCATGAAACCAAGGTTGGTCCATTATATCTTCAGTATTAATCTCGTGATAGTTTGTTGGTTCATCCATTCGTTCGATGGTGATTTGGGGAGCCTCGTTATCCCAATTAAGTTTAAACATATATGACATTGTGGCTAGAGTGTCTGCTAGCTAATTTTCTTCTCGCGGGAAATGCTCGAAGGTAATCTTCTCGAAATGTGGTAGCAATGTCAAAACATGTTTTTTGTAAGGGATAAGGTTTGGGTGCTTAGTGTCCCATTCCCCTTTGATCTGACTGATGACCAAAGCTGAATCTCCAAACACGTCTAAGGATTTGATTCCCAAGTCTATGGCAGCTCTGAGACCAAAGATGCACGCTTCATATTCCGCCATGTTGATGCCGTTACCAAGTGAATTGGATGATCCATCAAAGAACAGGGTCCATCGGGATCTTTGTTCAAGTCCGTCATATGGTCTGATTTCTTCACCGTTGTCTAATGTCACGATGTCTTCATTCGGGAATTCAAACTTCATGGAATGATAGTCTCTACAGCTTGGTGAGCAAGGTGATCAGCCAATACACTGCCCTTTATAGTTTTTTGGGTAGTATACTGTATGTCGTACTCCGTTAGGATCATCTGCCATCTCGCTATTCTTCCATAAAGAGCAGGCTTTTCAAATATGTACTTTATCGGATCCATCTTAGATATCAATAAGGTAGTATGAGTCAGCATATATTGTTTTAGCTGGAGAGCAGTCCATGCCAGAGCACAGCATATACTATCTTGTTTCACAGTCAATAAACTTTTTGCTCAGGTAATAAATAGCGTGCTCTTTTCGGCCAAACTCGCCATGCTGCCCCAAAACACACCCCATTGAGTTTTCTAAAACAGTTAGATACATGATCAACGGTCTTCCCTCGACTGGTGGCATCAGTACATGAGGCTCTTGTAAGTACTCTTTGATTTTGTCAAAAGCAACCTGGAATTCATCATTCCATCTGACTACTTGATCTTTCTTCAATAGTTTGAAGATTGTCTCACAAGTAGCTGTTAGGTGAGAGATGAATCTGGAAATATAGTTCAAGCGTCCCAAGAATCCTCTGACTTCCTTCTCAGTACGAGGAGCAGGCATCTCTTATATTGCTTTAACTTTGGAAGGATCGACCTCAATACCTTTGTTACTGACGACAAAACCTAGGAGTTTACCGGACCGTACTCCAAATGTGCACTTGTTTGGATTCAACCTCAGCTCGTACTTCTTCAGTCTCTCAAACAACTTTTGTAAGTGATCAAGGTGCTCTTCTTCTGTTTGCAATCTGGCTATCATATCGTCTACGTAGACCTCTATTTCATGATGTATCATGTCGTGAAATAAGGCTACCATGGCGCGTTGATAGGTTGCCCCAGCATTCTTCAATCCGAATGGCATCACCTTGTAGCAGAATGTGCCCCACTGTGTGACAAACATTGTTTTCTCCATGTCTTCAAGTGCCATTTTGATTTGGTTGTAACCTGAGAATCCTTCCATGAAGGAAAACACTTTGTGTTGGGCCGTATTGTTAACCAGAATATCAATATGGGGGAGTGGAAAGTAATCTTTAGGGATTGCCCTATTCAAATCTCTATAGTCTATGCACATTTGTACTTTGCTGTCTTTTTTAGGTACGGGAACAATGTTGGAAACCCATTGAGGGTAGAAAGTGACAGCCAAGAATCCAGCATTGAATTGCTTCATGACCTCCGCCTTGATCTTTTCTGACATATCAAGTCTCATGCGGTGGACTTTTTGTTTTACTGGCGGACAATCTTCTCTTGTAGGCAGACGATGTACCACGATGTCCGTATCAAGTCCCGACATATCTTCATATGACCAAGAAAAGATCTCAACATAATCATGCAACAGCTGAATCAGACGCTCCTTGATACTGGGCTCCAGATTGGCACCCACATTGACCTCTTTTTTATCCTCCTCGGTACCAAGGTTGACTGTATCCACAAGTTCCTCGTGAGGCTGGATGGTTCTTTCCTCTTATTGTAGTAGTCTGTCCAGTTCCCCTGGTACTTCATAATCTTCCTCACCTTCGTCTTCGGCTTGGTAGATTAGATCCTCAGCGTCACAAAAGGCCATAGCAGTATCGTTACCCATGGGATCCATAATGGAGGGGTACTTGCATTTGTGAGTGTGAGTGTGTGTAAGGGTATAGCCATCCTTAAAAATAAAATGTAAAAGAAAAACAATGAGCACAAAAGTTTGTATGCGAAAAACGTCCATGATTCATTGAATGTCATATGAAGATGAAATAATAACCCTTACAAATGGACCATTATTCCTCTGGCAAGACACAGGGTTTTAAGAGTGATAATTGTTTTTGAATATTACAAGTCCAATCAAAATGTAGAGATAAATTACTGAGGGATGAAAGTTATTGGGACAAAGTCTCTGGCCTCCCAATTGTTGAGTCCTCCATTGACAGTTAGAAATATCCAATCCTCCAAGCTGCAATCCTCTTCACCATCTTCTACCGTGTTGACCTCTCGGTTTCTAATCTTCAAGGGTGGCCCTCCCGCACGGGCACGATGTACAGCCTTTTGAGCACTTGAAGTGAAGCCTAAGCCAAACTTATCAGACTTATACGGGATATCCAGAAGTTTCCCCCAAATGGTGCATCCACCCTCCTCTACTACTGCTTTGGCGTCCTTCAGAGATGACATTCGGAGTGGAGGTCTTGTAATCTTGGGAATCTGGGACACAGTCTTGTTTACTGCTACCTCTTGGGGGACCTCTTCGAAATCTTGAAAAGGAGTTTCAATGAACTCTTCGTCCAATTCCACATACCTGAAGGAATTGAGGTGGCTAATCATATATTCTTCCTCTCCATAGACAGTGATAATATTTCCTTGAACCGGATACTTCAGCATCTGGTGCAATGTAGAGGTAACAGCACCAGCATGATGGATCCATGGCCGTCCTAGCAGACAGGAGTAAGAAGGGAGGATGTCCATTACATAAAAGGTTGAATTAAAAGTTTGAGTCCCAACCTTTATGGGGATATCCACCTCCTCGTGTACCATCCTCTTCGAGCCATCAAATACCCTAACCACTATGTTACTCAGCTTTAACGTTAGTCCTTCGCAGTCAAGTCTGTCGAGAGCTTTCTTCAGTAAAACATTCAAAGATGAGCCAGTGTCCACCAAGACATGGGCCAGAGTTGTTCCTCTACATTCCACAGAGACATGCAATGGCTCGTTGTGCCTTCTTCCACTTGGTGTCAGATCAACATTTGAGAAGCCTAGGTTGTTATCCGCTGTCAAGCTGGCCACACAATCTTTAAATTGATCAGCAGACGTCTCTTGAGGCACATGGGCTGTCTTTAGGAACTTCACCAAGGCTTTCGCATTTGCCTCAGAACACAGTAATAATGCCAGCATGGAGATTTTGGAGGGGTTTTCCCCAACTGTTCAACTACATCGTAGTCACTCCTCTTTATGATTCTCAAGATCTCCTCCATTTCTTTTTTGGAGGTCTCGGGGATAGTCAGTGATTGAGCCTTCGTCCGGACATACTCCACTTGAATACTTTTTCCTCGAGTTTCATCAGCAGGAGTGTTCGTAGGAATGATAATAGGGGTTGTTTCCTCTTCGTCAATAGGAGCACTTGCAGAGATGATTATTGGTACGGAAGTAACCTTTGGAGCAGCCACGGGTCCAAAAACTTCCTTTAGGGGGGCAGTTTCTGGAGAAAAGATTCTACCGCTTCGGGTAATCTTGCTAGTTCCGGCAATATTGATAATGTCGAAATCTTCTTCTTCTGAGTTTATCTCTTCGGCGGCCAGCCCATCTTGTTTGATGCCATGGTAGTAGATGTCCCCACCGTAATTCCACCGTAATTAGAGGCGCAGAATGCTCAGTTTCAACATATGTTCTTGACTCTATCCAAAGGACAAGAGGATCTGAAAACTTTGCTGGTTGAAGAAAAGAAGAAGAAAGCAAAGAAAATAACCGGAGTTCTGAATATGGGAAGAAGGTTCCAAGGACAAGCCAGACGGACCCTAGACTTTGCAACGTCATCTGGTGAAAAGGATAATCAAGAAGTGAAAGATAAGGAAGTGGTTGTCCAACTAGAATCTGAAGAGGAAGAAGAATACTACTCTGAAGAGTAGTATCCCCCAATTGATGACAAATACAAACATCTGGAAGAACGACTAAGTGTAATGGAAATTTAGAAAGTGCTCGGGCTGGACTTCGAAGAGCTGGGTTTGGTGTGTGGGATTGTCACCCCACCAAAATTCAAGGCACCAATATTCGATAAGTACGACGGAGTTTCGTGTCCCAAGATGCATCTCCGATCCTATGTGAGGAAGATACAGCCTCACACTGTTGACAGAGATTTGTGGGTACACTTCTTTTAAGACAGTCTATCCGGAACTCAGCTTTATTGATTATATCAACTGGAAAGGGCCAATATTTACAATTGGGAAGACCTTGCCTCTGCTTTCTATAAGCAATATCAATACAACACAGACCTTGCTCCTACTCGTACTCAACTCCAGAGTATGGCTATGGTGTCAAGTGAAGGTTTCAAAGAGTACGCTCAGAAATGGAGGGACTTAGCAGGAAGAGTCCAACCTCCCCTTTCTGAAAGAGAGATAGTAGATATGTTTTTGGGTACCCTGTCTGGTCCTTTCTTTAATCATTTAATTGGAAGCTCCTCAGCAGGCTTCACTGAATTAATCTTGACCGAAGAAAGAGTGGAAGCTGGGATTAAGAGTGGGAAGATTCAAAAAGACGCATCCTTTGCTACTGTAAGAAAACCATTTATCGGGAAGAAATAAGTTGGTGTTGTGTATCCTCAAATAAATCAAGAAATAAATGAACGTCGTCCAATGGTAGGGACTGTCATGATCCTTAAGCCTGCACCTACTCAACAAAGGAATGATCAGCCTAGAACAGAAAGACCAGTAAGACAATTTACCCGGGTTAATATGAAATTATCTCAAGTACTGCCACATTTGTTGAGATCTAATCTTGTAACTTTGAAAGAAGCTCCGAAGAATACTAACACAACCTCTCCTCATTACCATCCTAATGCTCGTTGTGCTTACCATTCAGAAAGCCCAGGCCATGATACCAACAACTGTTGGGCTTTGAAGAAAAAGGTGCAAGACCTTCTTGAAGCCAAAGAAATTGAGTTTGATGCTCTTGAGATCCCAAATGTTATTACCACTCCTATGCCCAAGCACGACCGTGGTGTTAACTCCGTAGAAGATGATATGTTTGTTACTGCTGTGGATGAACTTGTTACTCCTCTCCTGACTGTCAAGAAGAACCTGTTGAAGGATGGTTTATTTCCAAGTTGTGGCGAAAGCTGCCACTGCTGTTTCTCCTTACAACCTGGCTGTCATTTATTAAAAGCAGGTGTTCAATGCCTAATGGATGACAAAGATATTTTGTTTGAAAAGACTCTCGTTCCAACTATTTCTTACAAAGATGTTTCAATAGTAACCATTTCCGCCAATCCTTCCAGGGTCTCCACCAAAAGACTCGTTAGGATTACATCAGTTCCTAAAGTATCTCCACTAATAATTACTATGCCTGGACCAATCCCGTACTCATTAGATAAGACTGTCCCATGGAATTATGGGGGCGGCGTCTACTATCACGATGTCAAGCAGGATTGGCCAGTTGTTGAAGACTCAATTTCTGAGATGGATGACCCGGAATCAGTAACATTGTGAGAACTAGCAAAATAACCCGAAGTGGCAGAATATTCTCCCCAGAGATTGCTCCTCTGAAGACTGTTACCAGTCCAGTGATCATCCCTATTTTTGTTCCTATTGGCACTACTACTACTACAATTCCTACAGTTACACCTATTGATACTCATGCCACCAAGTCGACCGAGACTCGGGGAAAAGTCATTCTGGTTGAGCCTGCTCAGATGAAGGCGCAATCAGTATCTATCCCTGAGGCCTCCTAAAAAGATATGGAAGAGATTCTGAGAATAATAAAGAAAAGTGACTACAACATAGTCGAACAGCTAGGGCAGACTCCGTCAAAGATTTCCATGCTGGCTTTATTGTTGTGCTCTGAGGCTCATGTGAAGGCCTTGGTGAAATTAAAATTGTCCATGTACCACAAGAAACCTCTACTGATCAGTTCCAAGACTACGTAGCCAGCTTGACTGCAGATAATGGTTTAGGCTTTTCTGATGCCAACTTGACACCTAGAGGGAGGAAGCACAACAAGGAATTGCATGTCTCTGTCGAATGCAGGGGCATAACTTTGGCCCATATCTTAGTTGATACCGGTTCATCTTTGAAAGTGTTTCCTAAGAAGGCTCTTGATAGACTCGACTGTGAAGGTTTGACCTTAAAACCCAACAACATAGTGGTAAGGGCCTTCGACGGTTCAAAAAGGATGGTGCATGGGGAGGTGGAAATCCCCATAAAAGTTGGAACCCAAACCTTTGATTCAACTTTTTACGTGATGGACATTCTCCCTTCCTACTCCTGCTTATTGGTCCGACCATGGATTCATAATGCTGGTGTCGTTACCTCTACATTACATCAAATGCTGAAATATCCAACCAAGAGGAAAATCATTACTGTCCATGGAGAAGAGGAATATATGGTCAGTCACTTGAACTCCTTCAGATATGTGGAGTTGGACGGTGAATTCATTGAAACTCTATTTCAGCACTTCGAGGAAGTCCCATAAACCGTGGCAGTAACCAAGGCTGTTTCTCAAATCCCGAAGATTACAAGACCTCCTCTAAAGATGTCTTCTCTGAAATATGCCAAGGCAGTGATCAAAGAAGGTTGGTGTACTATTTGGGGCCAGCTCCCGGATATCCCATACAAATCTAAAAATTTTGGTTTGGGTTTCACTTCAGGAGCCTAGAAAGTTGTGCGTCGTGCTCGTGCCGCGGAACCACCCTTGAAGATCAGCAACCACGAAGTCAACGCAGTGGAGGATGGTGAGGATAGTTATGATCTGGAGGGATGGATTTTCCCAACTGTCAATGGAGGACTCAACAACTGGGAAGCTAAAGATTTTGTCCCAATTACTTTTATCCAACAGTAATTGTCTTTAAATACTTTGTCGGACCTGTAATAATTAAACAATTCAGAATTTTAAAACCTTGTGTCTTACCCGAGGCACAATGGTCCATTTATAAGGGTTGTTACCTTATTTTCATATGTCATCAATGAATCATAGACGTTTTTGCATACAAACTTCATGCTCTTTGTCTTTCTTTTTACATTTTATTTATTTCAAAGGTAGCTATACTCTTACACACACTCACATTCAAAATGCAGATCTACATCCATTTGGGATCCCATGGGTAACGATTCTGCTATAGCCTTCTGTGACTCTGAAAATCTAATCTACCAAGCCAAAGACGAAGGTGAGGAAGATTGTGAAGTTCCAGGGGAATTAGCCAGGTTACTACAGCAAGAAGAGAGGACCATACAGCCCCACGAGGAACCAGTGGACACAGTTAACCTAGGTACCAAAGAGGACAAGAAAGAAGTCAAGGTGGTGCCAATCTGGAACCCACTGTCAAGAAGCGTCTAATTCAGTTGCTACATGATTATGTTGAGGTCTTTTCCTGGTCGTACAAAGACATGCCAGGACTTGATGCTAATATCGTGGTACATCGTCTACCAACAAAAGAAGACTTCCCTCTGGTAAAACAAAAGGCCCGTCGCATGCGGCCAGACATGTCAGAGAAGATCAAGGATGAAGTCATGAAACAATTCAACGCCAGATTCTTGGCCGTCACCTCCTATCCACAATGGGTCTCCAATGTTGTTCCTGTGCCTAAGAAGGACGGAAAAGTACGCATGTGCGTGGACTACAGAGATTTGAATAGGGCAAGCCCTAAGGATGATTTCCCACTTCCCCACATTGATATTTTGGTAGACAATGTCACGCAGCATAAAGTGTTCTCATTTATGGATGGTTTCTCAGGCTACAATCAAATCAAAATGGCGCCCGAGGACATGGAGAAAACAACCTTTGTCACATAATGGGGCACATTCTGTTACAAGGTTATGCCATTCGGGTTGAAGAACGCTGAGGCAAGCTATCAGCGTGCCATGGTAGCTCTATTTCACAACATGATACATCACGAAATAGAGGTCTATGTGGACGACATGATAGCCATATCTCAAACAGAAGAATAACATCTTGACCATTTACAGAAACTGTTTGAGAGACTAAAGAAATACAAGCTGAGGTTGAACCCGAATAAATGCCCATTTGGGGTGAGGTCTGGTAAACTCCTAGGCTTCGTCGTCAGCGGTATAGGTATCAAAGTGGATCCTGCCAAAGTGAAAGCAATATCAGAAATGCCTGCTCCTCGTACCGAGAAAGAAGTCAGAGGATTCTTGGGACGTTTAAACTACATTGCCAGATTCATTTCTCACTTGACCGTTACTTGTGAACCAATCTTCAAATTATTGAAGAAAGATCAAGTGTCCAAATGGAATGATGAATGCCAAACTGCCTTCGACAAGATCAAGGAGTACCTACAAGAGCCTCTTGTTTTGATGCCACCAGTCGAGGGAAGACCCTTGATCATGTATCTAACTATTTTGGAAAATTAAATGGGGTGTGCTGGGGCAACATGACGAGTTTGGCCGAAAAGAGCATGTTATTTACTACCTTAGCAAAAATTTTACCGACTGTGAAACAAGATATTCACTGCTCGAGAAAACTTGTTGCACTCTGGAATTGGCTTCTCGCTGGCTAAGACATCATATGCTGACCCATACTACCTTATTAATATCCAAGATGGATCCAATAAAATACATATTCGAGAAACCTTCCCTCTCTGGGAGAATAGCAAGATGGTAGATGATCTTGACGGAATATGACGTTCAGTATACTACCCAAAAAGCAATTAAGGGCAGTGTACTAGCCGATCACCTTGCTCATCAAGTTGTGGATGACTATCTGTCCATGAAGTTCGAATTCCAAAATGAAGACATCATGATGGAAAATAACTATGAAGAACTCATACCATATGACAGACCTGAACAAGGATCCCGATGAACCTTGGTTTTTGATGAGGCGTCCAACGCACTCGGCAATGGCATTGGTGTTGTACTCATATCCCCTGAAGGATGTCACACTCCCTTTACTGCAAGACTCTGCTTTAACTATACAAATAACATGGCAGAATACGAAGCATGCATTTTTGGCCTCAAAGCTGCCATAGATTTAGGGATCAAATCCTTAAGTGTATTCGGAGATTCATCCTTGGTCATCAGTCAGATCAAAGGAGAATGGGACATGAAACACCCAAACCTCATCCCCTACAAAGAACATGTGTTGACATTAATCCCACATTTTGAGAAGATTACCTTCGAGCATTTCCCGCGAGAAGAAAATCAACTAGAAGATGCGCTAGTGTTGTACCCCAAAATTTTCCCTCCCATATTCTTCAAGAATTGCCAAGTCAAAGCTTCAAAATCTCCCCAAGGGTTGCACAGTTCAAGGGCCTCCTAACAGTCAAAAACTAGGGTTTTGGTTCTGACAAAGAAGTTGAAGTTTCCAAGGGTCCAATCAAGTCCCACATGCCTATAAACATGGTCAAGCATCCACATGCCAAGTTTCAAGACTTATAGCACAAAATTGCACAGTCAAAAACCCTAATTGCTCAACAGTCAACTGTAGGGGCAAAATGGTCATTTGACAGTCAAAAGTTCAAATTTTTGGTCAACATCTTATTTTGAAGCCACAAACATCATTTTATCAATTCTTGATCATGATTTTCAAGGCATGGCTCAAAAAGTCTCAAGATGCAAAAGTTTCCATATTTGGACAGTTGAAAAAGTCAACTGTAACTTGACCAAGGCATAACTTCCACATGGTTTATCAGAAAAATTCCATCCAAAGCTCATTTTGGAGAGAAAGACATTTCCTAAAACTCCTCTTCACACTTCAAGTCCAAGAAATGCTCTCACAAAAAGTTATCAATTTCAACATTATAGGTCATTTTCAAAAGTCAACAAAAAGGGACTTTAAGTCAAAGGCCATAACTTGAGATTGGTAAATAAAAATGAAATGGGACCAAAGGCATTGGTTAGAGGACTTCAAGTCCTTTCCAAAATGTCCAAGAACATGATCAAAGCTTAAAAATTGAGCAAGATATGCCTTGTGGAAGTTGGGAAATTTTTGGGAATTTTGAAAAGTCAACTTTGCTTCAAATGCCTCAAAATTGCTAATGGGCCACATTTTCTTCCAAGATTCATCATCCAAAGCATATGCACGACCATTTGGCCCAAAGGGGAATTATTTCATCATTTTTTATTATTTATTTGAATTTTTAATCACCATTAATTCATTTAATAAAATAAAATATGACAAAAATACTAAAATAAGGCTTTCAAATCTTTTTGTGCAGAATAAACTCTCATCAAGGCCTAAGGATCTCGTGCATATCAAAAGAGGAAAGATTTGGTGCAAATTGGCATGATTCTTCATGAAGAAAATATTGAAAAAGATTTATAAAAATCAAATCTTGAAAACCATTAAAGACAAAGCTTTGGGCTTGGATTATTGACCAAAAGCGTTCCTTATACAAGCACAAACCTAACCCTAATGCCAAGAACCTGGAAGCTGCGCCCCATCTCAAAAACCAAGTTTGCATTTTTGTCAAAAAATCTGAAAACTGAAAACTGCCTTCTAGCACGATTCAAAGGAAAATAATCACACCATTAGCTTGCCAAGACATCATTGAACCTGACTGAATACTTTTCCACGCCCATAGCATCAAGAATTGGTACATAGAAGTCAAACTGTTTCATATTTTTTGCATAATCGTGTTTCATCATTCATGCCATAATTTTGATTTCTAACGCTTGTTTTG